>VMDO01009985.1:0-10197 GCA_007922755.1 Pedetes capensis | reverse complement strand
TGGTTTGATGTCAAACATGTTTTAAAGGCTTCACTTTGTTTAGTTTGTCCTTACTATACAACCTATAAGACAGTTATTGCCTTATATTCCTTCTTCCTGCCACATCCAAGATTCTAAAAGACTCTAAAGCGTTGAGCGTTCCATTTGTTTAAATTCACTCTCACTTTTCATCAAAGTAATATTGTACTAAAAGTCAAATAATACTACAAGACCTTTGATAAACATATAAATCCCTTGCCTCGTCTTCATCTATGAGTTTCATTCCCCAGAGTCAACCACTTTTGATGGTTTGGGTTGTGTCTCCTGTGTTTCTTCACTTATTTCCCATGGTTTCTTCATCTATTTCCTATGGTTTTGAACCTGGCACAAAACAGGTCGCTTTGCAAATGGAGACTTTTCTGTTCCTACTCTGTTTCCTACATCTCAGGACATGGTCATTAGGGGAGAAAAGATCACTAACATATATGAAACCGTTCAGGAACAGCTCAGCTGACATCTCCAACACTTGCTGTGTGCCAGAGTCAAGAGACGGATTTGTGCAATGAACAGGCAGATGTGGGCTCCAATCCCAGCGAAGCCTCTTCCTGCCTCTCTGCACCTTTGTGTCTTCTCCTGTAAAATGAGAATGACCATGCCCATGAAGCAAGATTGGCATGAGGATGGAGGTGTGGGTGTGGCCACTCCAGTATCCTAAAACACAGCTTCTGCTCCATCTATCAGTTAGAGAAACCATGGCTGGAAGAGATCTTAAGGAAGGTGTGAAATTTGAACAGAAAGAGAAAAAGGTTATTGTAGAAAATAATTGAAGTGCAGATTTTTTTCTTCTTTCTTTTTCATAGTTTTTTTTTTTTTAAAGAGCAGATTATTTTTTATTTTTTAATTTTTGGGACTAGAGGGTTGAACCCAGGACCTTGCATATACTCTGCAAGTGCTCTATCCACTGGGCTGCACCCCCAGCTCATTTTTTATTTTTTATTCTGAGCCATGGTCTTACTAAGTTCTGCATACTGCCTCTGGCCTTGAACTTGCAATCTCCTGCCTCTGCCTCCTGAGTCTCTGAGATTATAGGCGTGAACCACCACACCGGGTTGAAGTATAGATTTAAAGGCAGAAATGTACATGGCATGTTTGAGTGTTTGAGGAACAGTGAAAGAAGGCTGATGTAACTTGAATGTCAGGCTCATTTTAGGTGTAGAAACTCGTGTTGGGTTCACAACTGAGGAAAGCCCTGCCAAGGCAAACCATAGAGTATGACTACAGGGTGGGAGTGAAGCAATGGGGCAGTGTGTGAGGAAAGCTGGTTTGTGAGCATCAAGGAAAATGAGTTGGATTTAGGGGAAGGAACCCAGCAGTAATTAAGCCACGCCTGGTACTCCAGAAACATAGCTGAGAGTCCTCAGAGAAGTAACCTCACCGGGGCCTTGGTGAGAACAAGTAGGGATTGCACTAGATGGTCTCTAAGTGATCTTATGGCCCTAATGATCTGTAATTTCTTTCTTCTTCTTCTTCTTCTTCTTCTTCTTCTTCTTCTTCTTCTTCTTCTTCTTCTTCTTCTTCTTTTTTTGTGGTAATAGGGGTTGAACCCAGGGCCTTGTGCTTGCATGCTCTGCAAGTGCTGGACCTCTGAGCTGCACCCTCAGCCCCCCCCCCTTTTTTTTTTACATTTTGAGACAGGGTCTCGCTAAATTACACAGACTGCCTCTGGTCTCAAACTTGCGATCCTCCTGTCTCCGCCTCCCGAGCTGCTGGGATTACAGGCCTGCACCACTGTGCCCAGCTCTATGATCTGTAATTTCTAACCTTATAGGCTTGATATGGTGACATTAGGAATACAGGAAAGAGAAAGAATTAAGATGTTTTGCAAGTAGTATCAATATGACTTTCTCACCATTCAGATGCTGGGAACAAAAAAGGAGCATCAAGAGGGACTAAACTTTGAAGAAGCTTGGTAGAGAGTGTGGGGTTCCCTTGGATGGAAAGGTGGGTGATGAAAGTGAGAACAAAATATACATTGAAAATTCTAGAAGCTACATGAAGAGTATGCCAGTCTCCAGGACATTGAATTTGCTGTTCCTTGTGCCTGGAAATGTCTTCCTCCAAACGTCTACACATTTTCCATCCTCTGTCCCATCATGCTGTACCCGCAATGATGTCTCCCCAGGCCATCCTGTTTAAAATCCTAAACTCCCCCAACCCTGACCTTTTTTCTCCCTCCCATTTGCTTTGTTTTTTTCCAGAGTACTTAGGACCTGACCACTTTGTTTTATTTATTCACTCACTGGTTAGTTAGGTGCCATCGAGTCAGTGTCCAACTCATAGCCACCCTACGTACAACAGGTGAAACACTATTGTCAGTGCTGCTCTTCATAGGGTTTTTTCAGTGGCTGATTGTTTTTTGGGAGTGGGTTTCCGGGTCCTTCTCCCAAATCACTCACTGGTAGATATCCTAATATGAAGACTAGACAAACTGGCTGTGTTGATCCACATCTATAATCCTAGCACTCTGGAGGTTGTGGTGGGCAGATCATGAGATCCAGAACACTCTGAGCTATATAGTGAGAACCTGTTTCAAGACAATACAAAGCAAAACAAAAGAACTCTTATGAGAGAGTAAGTAATAGACCCTGTCCCACACAAACAAACAGCAACAAAAAAGAGACTGTGTAGAAAATAGTGTTCAGGGAAATTTTAAAGTTGGGTTGGAGAGTTTAGGGATAACTAATAAAGATATAAAAACAAATCAAACTGGGGGTAAAAGGGGATTGCTAAAAAGTATTGTCAAATTTAGTAATGGATGAGCCAGGTGCAGCCAGGTGCAGTGGCGCACACCTGTAATCCCAGTGGCTTGGGAGATGGAGGCAGGAGGATCGCAAGTTCGAGACCAGAGGCAGTGTGCATAATTTAGCAAGACCCTGTCTCAAAAAAGTAAAAAAATTGGGCTGAGGGTACAGCTCAGTGGTCCAGCACTTGAAGAGCATGCAAGCGTGAGGCCTTGGGTTCAACCCCCAGTACTGAAAAAAAAAAAAAGTAATGGACATTGGTTTATGGGGTGGGGTCATCTAAGACCTCAAAACAAAAACCTTTTTATTATTTAAGATACTGTTTTTAAGGTTTAATTATGTTGTTATGTGAACTAGATGCCTTTAAAAAGTTACTAACATAACGTTTGTGTAACAATAATTATCAAAAATTTAAGGGTTTTTTAAGGTATCTACAATAAAATCAACAATTTTTATGAGATCAGTCATAAAATATGGAAAATGAAATGCAAAATCAAGTGCTTATAGAAAATAGGAACACTGGGTCTTCTCTCTTCACCTCCTGAGGTGCTGGGATTACAGAGGTGCTGGGATTACAGATGTGCACCACAATGCCCACCCCGCGGACACTACATCTTTAAGTATAATGTTATCCCTTTTTTCCATCATGTAAATAGCATCAACAAATAGTAATGCTGTGGCATCTGATCCCATCAGATCTTGGAAGCTAAGCAGGGTCGGGCCTGGTTAGTACTTGGATGGGAGACCAACTGGGAACACCAGGTGCTGTAGGTTTGGGAGAAGGACCTGGCAACCTATTCCCCCCCCCCAAAAAAAAAAACAATCAGCCATTGAAAACCCTATGAATAGCAGAGAAGCACTGACAATAGTGTTTCTCCTGTTGTACTTAGGGTCAGGGACACCGACTCGATGGCATCTAACAACAACAACAAATTAAAAAAATAACCTACATAATTGATACTGTGGGGTCACAGAGCCATATGTCTAGCACCCATCTGAGTCACAGTGTAACAAGATTACACAGAACATGTTTGTGAGAAAATTAGGAATTTTTTAAAAAGGCAAAATTTTAACTCTGGGGTCTATTTTCATCCCACAATACCGGTTAAGGCTTTAACTACAGGGGAAACAAAAATTGTACAAGAATTGAAGCATAATCAGCGATCACTACGTGATTCAATAATGAAAAGTATGATAGAATGTAACATATCCACTAGTGATTTAACCTAAAACAATGATACAACCACAGAAGGGCAATAAAAAAGAATTGGGAGATGGAGTTACATATCAAGATATCTATCAGCTTCAGTTGTTCTGGGAGAGACCTTCTGGGGTATTTTCTCAAGTTTATCAGGCACGTTAATCTGCAGCAATAGCACCCTGGCTTCAGATTCCACCTGAGAAGCTAAGCAGGGTTGGCCTGGTCTGTCTGTGGATGGGAGACTGCCTGAAAATAGCAGGTGCTGCAGCCTAGGGAGAAGGATCTGGCAATTCACTTCTGAAACAATCTGCCATTGAAACCCCTATGAATAGCAGAGAAGCATTGACAATAGTGCCAGGCATGCCACAGTGTTAGAGAGTGTTTCATTCTGTTGTACATAGGGTTACTATGAGTGGTACCTGACTGAATGGCACCTAACAACAACAATAATCAGGCACATTGCTCTTTGTATATGCCACACAAAAATCGCCCTGGAACTCTCCAGAGCTTTCTTTCTGTGTTAGATTTCGGTTTTACTGAATTGCAAGTTTACCCTTACTCTATTTTATTTATCTCCTCATTATATCCTTTAGTGGATTCATGAGGAAAAGGACACAGAAGAAAAACAGAGAGACTTTGAGTATCTAAAAGTTTATTTATTCTGTCCTCACACTTGTAAAACTAGGCATAAAATTCTAGATTTGAAATTATTTTCACTCAGAATTTTGGAGGCAATTCTGCCCTGTTATCTGATTTCCAGGGCCACTCTAATTCCATATCCTTGGAATATGACTTATTTTTCTCCAAAAGCTTTTTGAATGTTCTCTTTGTTTTCAATGTCCTATAATTTCATAATGAGGAGTCTTGTCTTGGGTCTTTTTTTCATTTATTCCTAATTTGGAGGTGTATTTTAATCCAGAAAGTCATGTCCAATGAAATTATCTTGTATGAGTTCTTTAATAAATTTCTTTTCAGAATTCTTTCTATTAGTCAAACATTGAACTCCAGGACTGATCCTCTAACTTTCTCATTTTTTCCCCAAATTCCATCTCCAGGTTTGTGGTTTTAATATCTTCTTTCTGGGAAATTTGTTGGCTTTATTTTCCAAACTTCCTATTAAATTTAGGTTCTATTATTTTTAATTTTCAGGAGATTATTCTTGATATCTGATCAACTATTTCCCTCATTTTTATAGTATCCTGTTCTTATTTCATAAATATCAAATCTTTAGGGTATTATATAATAGTATCTTGTCTGTTTGCTTTATTTTTCTAGCTATTTCCTTTGATCTACTCTCTTACTTTCCCTCCTCCTCATTCCTTCTTTCTTCTCTTGTTTTCTTTCCCTTGTTTCTCTGACTGCTTAACTTTTATGTCTGCCTTTCATTCAGGGGCTTTCACTCAAGTCTGGGACTTGGTTGGTTGTTCATGTTTGGAACAAGACACTAGAAAGCCGATTGGGAGATCTGAATCCAAGAAGTAGGTTTGCTAACTATGTGTTGCACTCTGTGGTAACCAGGAAGGGAGCTGGCTTTTCAGCATATGTAGAATTTACCCCTAAGAACCTCAATGTCAGTATATGTGTAGGACTTTTCTCAAGAGTGTTTTCCTCCAGAGGAATTACTTGGACTTCTGCCTGGAAGGTGGATTTACAACATCAGCTGTCTTGGGGGTTGGATGGTAGACAGCTAGACTTCTTTCCATTCATTTATCTGAATTTCCCTGATATCAACATGGCACCCCACCTCTACCTCTGCTCTTGACTGATGCTCCTGAGCCCAGAGGCTTTCTCATTCCTCTTTTCCACAGAATAAATCTACCATATCTTGCCATGGTGGGGACAGGCAACTCTGTCAACATAGCCCTAGTTCTGAGAAGAAATAGGGGAGAAGAGACTTGGGGGAGATGTGGGAGACATTTGATTGTTTACCCAATTCCCTTTCTTCTTCTCCTTCCCCTCCTTCTTGTTTTTCACTTTTGTTTTTGTTTTTGAGACAGGGACTTGCTATGTTGCCCAGGCTGGCCTTGAACTCAAGATCCTCCTGCCTCAGCCTCTCAGGTGCTGGGATTACTGGGATACCCAACCCACCATGCTCAATCTCCTCTCTTCTTTCTGATTTTGTTCATTTCTCTGTGATTGACCTTAGCAATGGATTGGCTTGGGCCTGAGTATATAACAGAATTCTAGCTAGTGAGAAGTGGTAGGAAACCTGATGAAAGCTCCTGGAAGTTTATTTTATGCTTAAAAATGATTGCAGTACAGTACCACTCCCTCTTCTACATCTGGATACTGTAGTGTGGGAATGTGATGCTTGGAACTGCTTCCATCCTTTTCAACGTGAAAGAAGATGGTCTGGTGCTACATGTCTTCTTCTTTTCTTTCTTTTTTTTTTTTAATCAGTACTGGAAATTCTGGAGATCAAATCCAGGGCCTTTACCATGCTAGGCAAGCACTCTTACTACTGAGCTACATCCTTAGCCTTAATACCATAGTGTCTTTGAAACACTAGATTAACCATCCCTAGAGTCACCCTGGGCTGGAGTGTAGCTCAATTGATAGAACACTTCTCTGCACTTTCTAAGAACCTGAGTTCCACCCCCAGCACTGCAAAAATGGGAGCAGGATGTGGCAGTCTGCTCCCAAAAACAATCTTGAAACAATCAGCCATTGAAAATCCTATGAGGGTTGCTATGAGTCGGACCCAACTCAATGCCACCTAATGACAACAGTCATCCTACCTACAGACTAGCTAATAAGCACATTATACTTTGAGTTCTAAAGTGTGGTTTAAAGTGAGGACCAGCAGAATCAACATCACATGAGAGATGTGGTTAAAAATATAGAATCCCAAGTTTCATCCCAGACCAACTGAATCAGAATCTGCATTTTAACAAAATTCTCAAGAGAATGATAAACTTGTTAAAGTTGGAGAACCATGATGATTCTCTCTCTTTCTCTCTGGAGAAGCCCGAATCCATGTCTTGGACATGCACTACTATTCTTTTCTTGAGAATCTCTTTTTCTTTCCCAGTGCCCATGCTTAAATCTAAAGCACATATTATTTCTCATCCTTAATTAATAAACTCACTAACTTTGTTTCACTCTGAAAAAAAATATAAAGTTTGAGAAATATGGTGAGCTGTTTCTCCTTTTATTTTTCTTACTTATTACCAGTTAGAACACGTTCTAAAGATGCCCCCTCCTTGCTAGATATGGTGGTACACTCCTGTAAACCCTGTGACTTACGAGGCTGAGGAAGGAGAATCATGAGTTTGAGGCCAGAGGCAGCTTGCATAATTTAGCAACTTAGACCCCATGTCAGGATAAAAAATAAAAAATGAGCTGCATCCCAGTGGTACAGCACTTGCAAAGTATATTCCAGACCCTGGGTTCGGTCCCCAAGTACTGCAAAAAAAAAAAAAAAAAAAAAAAAAAAAAAAAAAAAAAAAAAAAAAAAAAAAAAAAAAAAAAAAAATGTAAATAAATAAAAAAACTAAAATACATCCTCCTACACCATTCCTGTCCTCTGGCTATTAAGTAAAATCTTGTAAGTGCTGTGAAGGGAGTTTGCAGATCAGGAAGTTTCCTGATCAACCTACCTTAAAATAGAACCCTTGCACTGTATTATCCAACTGGACCTAATGTCTCACATGAACTCTTAAAAGGAGAACAGGAGGCCAGGCATGGTGGTACATGCCTGTAATCCCAGCACTCAGGAGGTAGAGGCAGGTGGATCATGAGTTTGAGGCCAGCCCAGGCTACATAATGACTTCCAGGGCAACCTGGGTTACATATCAAGATTCTGTCCCTCCCAAACAAAAACAAAAACAAAGCAGAAAGGCAGAAGCCAGGTACAATGGAGCACACTTGTAATCCCAGTGAATTGGGAGGCTGAGGCAGGAGGACTGCATGTTCAAAGCCAGAGGCAGCCTGCGCAATTTAATAAAAACACTGTCTCAAAAAATTAAAAAAAATAATTAAAAAGGGGTTGGGGTGTATCTAAGTAATACAGTATTTGCCTAGCATGTGTGAGGCCCTGGATTTGACCCCTAGTACTGCCAAGAAAAAAAAAAAAAAGCAGAACAAGAAGGTAGGAGAGAGCTGGGCATGGCGGCACATGCCTGTAATCCCAGCAACTCAGGAGGCTGAGGCAGGAGGATCTCAAGTTCGAGGCTAGCCTCTGTAATTTAGGAAGACCCCATCTCAAAATAAAAGGTAAAAAAAAAAATGGAGCTGGAGGGGCAACTTAGTGGTAGAGTGCTTGCGAAGCATGTGTGAGGCCCTGGGTTCAACTTTCCAGGACTGCAGAAAGAAAGAAAGAAGAAGAATAAAAGGAGGAAGGAAAGAAGGAAGGAAGGAAAGGAAGGAAGGAAGAAAGGATGGAAGGAGGGAGGGAAGGAAGGAAGGAAGAAAAGAAGGAAGGAAGGAAAGAAGGAAGAAGGGAGAAATAAGGCAGAAACTGGAACAGAGAAATTCCAAATGTAAGATGGGCAGGACTTGATATTGTGGCTTTGAAGACGGAAGATGGAAGAAGCCAAAAAAATACAGGTGGCCTCAAGAAGTTGAGAAAGATCCCTCAGTTGACAGCCAGACAACCAACTGGGGCCTCAACACTACAATTAAATGAAACTGAATTCAGCCAATAACCTGGGATGTGGCTTTACTTCTAGAGTCCTCAGAAGGGCGCACAAAGTGCCAACACCTTGATTTTGGCCTTGTGGAGAATAAGCCAATACCCACTGTGCCCGAATTTTTCTGACTTACAGAAACTATGAGATAAATTTCTGCTTTTAAGCTGCCAAATTTGCAGTAATTTGCATTAATTTATTATGAGAGCAGAGAAAACAAATACACCTCGAGTAGAGAGTTCAGCCCTGGCCAGTATCCCACTTCAGACACAAACACAAGACATTCAGGATGTGTCTCTGTCTTTATGCCTGCCTCAAAACCCTCTCTGATGTCATGGGAGAGGGGGGGGGAGGGAGAGAGAGAGAGGGAGGGAGGGGGAGAGGGACAGGGAGAGGAGTCAGTTGTGGTTTATGCCTATAATCCCAGCACTTGGGAGGCAGAGGCAGAAAAATTACTGGTTCAGGGACAGTAAGACATTGTCTGAAAAAGAAGAAGAAAAGAGAGTCCTGGTGAAATCAAGATACCATCCTCTATAGAAGCAATATTCATAATATACCAATAACTTGGCTTTTCTTTCTTGTCTAATATTCCTCAATTCTTTACTCTTGCTTCCTGGGATCACTTCCCAAATGGCCTTCCTGCTCCCATGTTCCCCTCTCAATCTCTGCTTGAGATTGGGGGGCAACAAATAAGACCTAGTCCATCAGAAAATCTTTTTTAAAATCTTTTTTATTTTAAATTAGTGTACAACAGTGAGTTTCACAATGACATTATCATACAATTTTATTGTGTGCTTTGCTCTTATTCATTCCCTCCTCACCATCTTCTTTGTCCCTTCTCCAGCTTGCTTTTCCCATCTCCCTCCAGAGAGTCTCCCTTTTACTTTCAAGTCTTATACATGTATGTTTTGTTTTCCAATCTAGCTTCTGCATATGAGAGAGAACATGCAGTATTTGTTTTCTGAGTATGGCTCATTTTTCTTAATATGATGATCTCAAGTTCCATCCATTTTCCTGAAGATAACATAACTTCCTTCTTCTTTACAGCTGAATAAAATTCCATAGTGCATATATAGATATAGCACATTTCCTTTAACCATTCATCTGTTGGTAGACGTCTAGGCTGATTCCACACTTTGGCTATGGTGCTGCAGTGAACATGGAAGTACAGACGTCTCTATGGTAGGTTGACTTAGCTTCCTTTGGGTATACACCCAGGAGTAGTATAGCTGCATCATGTGGTAGTTCTATGTTTAGTTTTTCTGAGAAACCTCTATACTGATTTCCACAATGGTTGTAGTAATTTAAATCCCCAGCAGTATATAAATGTCCCTTTTTCTCCACATCCTCGACAGCATTTGTTGTTTATTTGGTTGATGCTAGACATTCAGGGGGCTGGGATTTAGCTCAGTGGGTAGAGCGCTGCGCTGCAGTCTCTGAGGCCCCGAGTTCAATTCCCAGCACCGCAAAAATGGGAGAAGGGCCTGGCAATCCACTCCCAAGGCAATCCCGAAGCACTCAGCCATTGAAAACCCTATGAGGGTCGCTATGAGTCGGATACCGACTCGACGGCACCTAACAACAACAA
>VMDO01009984.1:0-73994 GCA_007922755.1 Pedetes capensis | reverse complement strand
AACTGAATATAAACTCAAGTGAAACCACTAAAAATTCAGAGAAAGTACAAATAATAAAATGATAATAAAGATAAATAAATCATTGAAACTTAATCCAAAATAAAGAATAAAAAACAAACAAATAGAAAACATCTAAGTATATGACAAATGTTAATACATGCATGTAAATAATTATGATGAAACAAACACACAATTAAAAGAAAATAAAATATCAGATTAGATATAAAAGAAAGATATGAATGTATGCTATGTATAAGGCAACTATTTTATGTACAAAAGTAGGTTACAAGTAAAGTGATTATAAGTAGAATCAATCAAAGTGCCCATCAATAGATGAATGGATAAGCAAAGTGTGTTATGCCCATGCATGGAATGCTATTTAGCCATAAAAAGAATGAAGTATTGATACAAGTTATAATATAGATGAACACTGAAAATATTATGATAATAAGTGAAAGAAGCCAAACCCAGTGGAAACTGACTACTAATGGGTGAGGTGGGTTTGTTTGTTTGTTTGGGAGATTTCGTTTGTTTTTGAGGTGATAAAAATATTCTGAAACTAACAGTGATTACAGCTGCACAGCTACCTAGATATACTAAAAACAACTGAGTTGTACACATTAAAGAAATAAATGTTTAGACATAAATTATAGCTCAATAATGCTACCGTTAAAAGATAAAACAATAAAAAACATTGAAACACTAATCAAAGGAATGCTGAAGTAGCTATGTAAATTTACCAGACAAATAATGTAAAGATCTATACTACACAATGATAAAGGGATGAAATCAAGAGGAAAACATGATGCTATATGTGTATGCATCTTTTAATAGAATCTTAGAATACATGAAGCAAAAACTTACAAAATTGAGAAGAAAAGAAACAAAATTATGGTCATTCTTGGAAAATTCAACATTTATTTGATAGTAATAAATAGGACAAGTAAAGTGAAAACTAGAAAGCATGTGACAAGCACACTATGAATCAAACTGATCTAGAAAAAATTTTTATCCCACCCACTCATAGCTGGGTACATAATTATTTCAAAAGCACATGCGACATTCTAGATCACATAAAAACTATATCCTGACCATAAAGAAATTCCAACAAACCTTTAAAAAATGAAACTATATGAAGTATATTATTCAGTTATAAGTGAAAAAAATAGAAATTAATAACAGAAGAATATCTGGGAATACCCACAAATATTTAAAATGAAACAACATCCTTTCAAATAAGTCATTAGTAGAAGAGCAAATCAAAAGAGAAATGGAGAAATATTTTGAATTGAGTGAAAAAAAAAGGTTCTACTAAACTTGTTAGGAAACAGAGAGTATGGTGGTAGTAATTGTTCAATGAGCAGCTTTCTGGGAAAAAAGTTTCTATTTGTAGCATTTGCCAATAATTATGATGCAAATATTCCCACCATGGTTGACCTTATAGAATATGGAATGGGAGTTGGGAAAAGGTGCCACAATTAGCTCTCATGAACCAGTATAAGTCAAAATCAGTATATCCTTTAATATTTCTAAAGCAGTGCTTCAAGGGATATTGGTAGCAGTAAACAATTATATTTAAAAAGAATATTTAAAATCAATGATCTAAGATTGCTGCTTAAGAAAATCTGTTAAGAGCAAATTGCACACAAGGAATCAGAAGGAAGAAATTATTTAGATAAAATCAGAAATCAATAAAATTGACAACATAAAAATAATAAAGAAAATAATCCATGAGTTGCCTCTTGGAAAACACAATATAACTAATAACCATGAAACCTTCTGACCAAGAAGAGAATGAGGGATATACAATGTGACTATCAGGAATAAAAGTAGAGTAGCATCATCAAGCTGGTTAACTAGAGGTAACTGGCACACTTCTCTACACAGTAAAGATTGAAAACCCAGAAGAAAAAAAAAAACAGCTATTTCACTGTCATGTTTGAGGCAGTGTCAGCATGCAGTAGAAATGTGACAGCGATATTGGAGAGTATGGAGATACATGCACCATATCCAGAGCTGCTAGCAAGTGTCCCCCACCTCCCGCCTAAGGGAAATATACATGAAATTGGCAAACCTTTAGCTACACTAACCAAGAAGACTCAAATAAGTAAATCAGATGAAAAAGAAAATACTACAGCTGACTCTACAGAAATACAAAGGATTATCATTCCAACAAATTTGAATTTGAATTTGAAAATTTAAAGTGGATAAGTTTCTGAACACATAGAACCTACCAAAATTGAACCTTGATGACATAGAAAACCTGAATAGAACAATAACAAATAATAAGACTGAATAATAATAATAATAATAATAATAATAATAGTAAAAGCCTCTCAACAAAGAGAAGCTCAGGAGCAGATGGCTTCACTATTCAATTTTCTGAAACTTTTAAAAAGGAAAAATGTCACTTTTTCTCAGGCTACTCCAAAATATTAAAAGAGGTAAACCTTTCCAAAGTCAATTTGTAAGGCTAGCATTACTCTAGTAATGTATTTCAGTATAGCCATTATAGAAAACAGTATGGAACTACCTCAACAAACTAAAAATATATCTACTATATGATTAAGCAATCTCACTTCTGTGAGATTCAAAAGAATTAAAATAAGTATGTCAAAAAGACATCTGCATTGCATGTCTATTTTAACACTATCCACAATAGCCAAGATATAGAATCAATTTTAGTGTTCATCAATGGATAGATGAAGATATTTGGTATAAATACAAAATGGAATATTACTGAGCCAAAAGAAGAATGAAATTCTACCATTTGTAGCACCATGGATAAAACTAGAAGATATGTTAAGTGAAAAAAGTTAGGCACAGAAATACAAATACTGAATTTTCTTACTTATATGGAATCAAAAAGGTTCATGACAAAGAAGTGGAGAATACAATACTGGTTTTTATAACCTATGAAGGGAGTAGGGAAGGAAGGGATAGAGAGAATATGATAATGAGTACAGGGGTGCAGTTGGATAAGAAGAGTAACATCTAACGTTCTATAGCATAGTGTTGTTGTTTTTAGGTGCTATTGAGTCGAGTCCAATTCACAGCAACCCTCATAGAATTTTCAATGGCTGATTGTCTCAGGATTGCTTTGGGAATGGATTACCACATCTTTGTCCCATTTTTTATGGCTCTCAGGACCAAATCCAGGGTCTCAGAGAGTACAGAGAAGCACTCTACCAATTGAGCTAAACCCCAGGCCCATAATTTAAATTGACAACAATTAGTTGACTATATTAGACATAAAAATAGATCCTATAGATATAAAAGGATAATAAGAGGATATTATGAACAACTCTACAAGTGGTATAAAACAAAAATGGAAAAAATCCCTGAATGACATTTTATGGGCAAAACTATGCTCCCTCAATTTTATATTGTTGTTTTTGTTAGGTGCTGTTGAGTCGGTATCCAACTTATAGAGACCCTACATATAACAGGCGAAACATTATTGTCAGTGCTTCTCTGCTGTTCCTAGGGTTTTCAATGGTAGATTGATTTTTGGGAGTGGGTTGCTGGGTCCTTCTCCCAAGCCTACAGTATCTGTCGTTTCCAGGTGATCTCCCACCCAAGTACTAACCAGGCCTGACCCTGCTTGGCTTCCGAGATCTGACGGGTTTGAACACCACAGTGCTACAGCTGCAGGCTCAATTTTATATATTGAAGTCTTAATACTCAAGACCTCAGAATGTGACTATATTTAGAGAGAGGTCCTTTAAAAGAGTAATTGAAATAAAGTCATATGTGTGTGCCTTAATTCAATATAACTGGTGTGCTTATAAGAGAAGATTGGGACATAAATAACAGATGGAGAGAGGACCATCTGAGAACAGTGGGAGAAGATAGCCATATACAAGGCAAGAAGAGAGGCCCCAGAAGAAATAACCTTGCCAACATTTTGATATTGGACTTCTGGACTTTAGAATTATGAGAAAATAAATTTCTGTTTAATCCACCAGCCTATGGTACTTTGTTACAACATCCCTAGAAGAGTAATACAAACACAAACTGCAAATCTCATTCAATAAATAAGATAAATGGCCCACTCTCTATTAATGAAATTTGGTTTAGAGTCAATAAACTTCCAATAAAGAAAACTCCAGGATCAGATGGTTTAACCCAGGAATTTTACCAAATATTTATGTAAGAAAAAATATCAATTCTACACCAACTCTCCCAGAATTTACAAGAGGAAGGAGTACTTCTTAATTCGCTTTATTAGGCCAGAAGGACCCTGAGAGCAAACATAAACAAAGGCATTACAAGAAAACAAAATTACTGACCAATTTCCCTCACGAGCATAGATGTGAAAACCTCAATAAAATATAAGGAAATGAAATTTAATAATATGTAAAATGATAATATATAATGGACAACAGGGGGTATAATGTGAAAACTCAAGAATCATTCAGCATTAAAATATTGATTAATATCAACAGATAAAAGAAAAACAAATACATGATTTCCATCCATGCAGAAAAAGCCTTTAACAAAATTCAAGATCAACATATGGAAAGAACTCTAAGAAAGGAGGAATAGAACTTAACTTCCACAGAATATGTGACATTATCACATTACCATATTTAATAATGGTTATGGTTTGGATATGAAGTTTCCCCAAAAGACACTCAGATGTTGAAGGCATGTTTCCCAATGCAGCCATATTCAAAGGTGAGGCTTTGGGAAAGTGGTTGGTAACAAGACCTCTGACTTCATCAATAGATTAATCCATCAATAGATTTGTAATTTGTTGGCATTACTGAGAGGTGGTAGAAACTTTTGGAGGTGAGATCTTATTGGAGAAGTAGATCACTGGTGGCTACATTGAAGGAAGTATCATCCTCCCTAGCCTCTTTTCTCATGCCAGATTCATTTGCATTCTCTCTCTCTCTCTCTCTCTCTCCCTCCCTCCCTCCCTCCCTCCCTCTCTTTCATCTCATCTCTATCTCTATCTATCTCTGCTTCCTAGAAGCCATGATATGAGCAGTTTTCTTTTACCACATGATCCCTGCTATGATGCTGTGCTTCACCTTGATCCCAAAAGTAATTGGACCAGCCTACCATGGACTGAGACCTCTGAAACCATGAGCCAAATAAATTTTTCCTTCTGAAAGTTGTTTATCTCAAGTCTTTTGTCACAATGACAAAAACCTTAACTAACATAATAATTAAAAACTAAATCTTTGTCACCTTGTTTTTTTGTGTCTGGCATTTCCATTTTGATTTTTTCCTTATAGTTTTCATATCATATTAAAACTCTTTATCTGTACTCTTAAGATTAGAAATAAAAGCAGGTGGTCTGATCTCATCTCTTCCTATTAATACAAGTACTGGAAGTCCTTGACAGAGGAATTGGATTTGGCATTGCTGTTAGAAAGACATTAAACAGTGCTCTTAAATCAATTTTTTAAAAAAAGAGTTACTTTTTAGAGCAATTTTATATTCCAGCAAAATTGTGTAAAAGATACAGAGATGTCCTATATATTCCTGCTCCCATAATGCTGTCTCCCCCATTATCAACATCTCCCACAACAGGGCTGCATTTATTACAATTGAGGGAATGGATACATCATCATCACCCAAAGACCATAGTTTACCTTAGGGCTCACTCTCAACGTGGCACATTCTCTGGGCTTAGACAAATATATAATGACATATATCTTATACTACAGTATCATACTCAAGAATTTCACTGCTCTCAGAGTTCTTTGTGCTTCACTTGTTTATCTTTCCTCACCCCCAACTCCCTGATACCAACTGACTTTTTTACTAGCTCCATGTTGTTGTTGTTAGGTGCCCTTGAGTTGGGTCTGACTCATAGTGACTCTCACAGGGTTTTCAATGCCTGATTGTTTCAGGATTGTTTTGTGATTGGGTGTTTCAGGATTGTTTTGGGAGTGGATTGCCACATCCTTTTCCCATTTTTGTGGTGCTGGAGATCAAACCCAGGTCCTCAGAGAGTGCAAAGTGGCATTCTACCAACTGAGCCAAGCCCCAGCCCCTACTTTTTCCACAATGTCATGTACCTGGAATCATATAGTATGCAGCCTTTTCAGATTTGCTACTTTCACTTAGTAATATGCATTTAAGTTTTCTCCCCATCTCTTCATGGCTTGAGAGCTCATTTCTTTTTAATGCTGAATAATATTCTATTGTATGCATGTACACAGTTTATTTATAAAGTCACATTCAAAGAATATCTTGATTATTTCCAAGTTTTGACAACAATAAATAAAGCTGCCATAAACATCCATGAGCAGGTTTTTGTGTGGATTTAAGTTTTCAACTAATCTGGATAAGTACCAATGATTTGATATAAGAGTATGTTTAGTTTTGTAAGAAACTGTCAAGCTGTCTTTCAAAGTGGAGGTACCACTTTGCATCTCCACCAGCAATAGATGAGCATTCCAGTTGCTCCTGACAGTCTTTCCAGCATTTGGTGTTGTCAGTGTTCTGTTTCAGGATCTATGTACTCTGATAAATCAGTAGTAGTGTCTAATATTTGTCTTAATTTATATTTCCCTGATGACATATGACATATCTTTTTGTATGTTTATTTGCCACTCTTATATCTTCTCTGATGAAGTATTTGTCAAGGATTTTAGTCTATCTTTTAATCAGGTTCTTTTCCTTATTGTTGAGTATTAAGCGTTCTTTGCATATTTTGAATAATAACTCTTTACAAAATGTCTCTTATTTTGAATATTTTCTCCCAGTCTATGGCTTATCTTCTCACTCTCTTGAAACTTAACTTTTTAATTTTAGTTTATTTTTCCTTGTCAGCAGCTTAGCAGAAATAATTTATGCTAACTGCTAAAAACAACATATCAACCACTTTTCAGTCTTGTCATCTTAATCACACTAGATCTGATAAAAGCAAGCACTAACATAGTGCCAGGCATGGCACAGTGTCGGAGAGTGGTTTGTTCTGTTGTACATAGGGTCACTACGAATTGGACCCAACGTGACAGCACCTAACAACAACAACAAAACTATACAGCTTCACTTTCAGCATTGCTTAACTATCCCAAAGAATTCAGTTAATTCATTTATTCTTGAGATCCACTGATAGTTGTCTTGAGTTTCTACTTTCTTATCATTAAACAGAAATAGTACAGAATGGTATGTAAGAATTCACATCCTATCACCTATATTTATGTGATCTCAGAAACAGTACAAATCTTATAGGATTATTATAGTAAATGAATGTATTCATTAAATAGTTATGTATTCATACAAGTACTCAATAAATTGTACATACTTTAATTAGGAATGTGTGCTATTTTGTATAGGTGTTCTCAGTATAATATTTTGCTTCCTCTCATTTTTGAACAATATAATGGTGAAGAGATTTCTAGTGCAAAACACAGTTTTATAGAATGATAGAGCTAGAAGAAATCTTACACATCTTTGATTCCTTTTTTAAACTGACGAATACTATGTTTAAAGGCAATCTTGAAGAGACTTCAGTGGGTAAAATTGAATAGGATGGTTTCTCTTTGTGAAGTGGTTAAGAGGACGTTTAGCTCTGCAGCAACTCCAGCTCATGCTCTCTTCCTTCTGCCCTCACTCTTTAGCCAACAGAGAACTCCTTTGAATGCCTACATTTCCAAGAGGCACAGAAGTCACTGATGTAGCATTAAAAAATCACCACAAGCCACACTTTTAAGTTTATGGATAAAGACATTGGTTCCTAGAGAAGCTAACCTGTGTAACACCACTCAAACTGTCAAAAGTTCACTCAAGACTGGAATTCCTTTCCAGGAACCTTTTATGTGATATGAGATGTGCATTTCATGTTTCTTCAATATGCAGTTTTAATAGATCAAAGCACAAATAGAATGGTGAAATATTAAATCAGTCAGAGTTTTTGATGGTAAGCAATAGAATCTGATAGACTAAATTAGAAGAAAAGTGTTTTTAAAGGTTATTTCATGGCTCAGAGATTAACAAAAGACTTTGGAACAGGTTCAAAAAATGGGCTAGAGACAAGGAAACCAGAAGAGCTGTTATTCACCAGAATGGTTCATTTCAGGCTCTTTGCCACCATCTTAATTCCACTTTCTTGAAGTTTAAAGCTTTGGAAGAGGGAATCTTGATCCTGTGCCTGGGCTCAGTTGTTGGGGAACAGGGAATAGGATTGCCTGAGTCTCTGGGACTCCTGGAATCAGAAATGTCCAGCCTCTATTCAAAACTAACACAAATGCAAAATGTCTATTAGAAATACCTCCCATGACATGAGTTACGCTAATTTCAATCACAGCATTAAAATTTCTTTCATAACAGACTATAATACTATCAGAGATTTTGTCATTGTGAATTAGCAAAATTGTACAGTTCATGAATGTGAAATCATCTCTGAATTGCTTATCCTTAACACTGTAACTTCATCATTATACATTAGCGTTATAGCAATGCAACTGCCCAACAGTTGAAATATAAATAAAATTTTAGAATTTATCTTCTCTTGCTACTAAAATGTATCTTCTTTTTCAAAAGCTAACATGGATAAGCTTACAATAAGGATATATTTTTGTGCTTTCTACATCCTCAGCCTCATACTAAAATTTCTCTTTCCAACTTCTAAACACATGATACATTTTCTAGATTGGTAGACAGAAATTAAAAATAAAGATATCTATTAGAGTTGAAGAGGAAGGTAAGTCCACATGGAACAAGAGTAGGAGTAGAGAGATGAGACAAAGATAATGTAGTTTTGATGTGTTTATAGATGATGTAATTGAATAAAAAGACAAATTGGAGAAACTATAAGAATCAGTAGTCTATATGCCTGGTAGATTGTCAAATATCAGTCATCTCAAGGGTACCTTGGACTATATATTTAAGATTGAGTTCTTTTATAAGTACTATAATGCAATTTACCTGTATTGTCAGGTGAAGGAGAGCTGTATCTCTCAGAATTATAACTGACATTGCACTGTTTAAGTTTAAGCCCAAATTTAGGTTCCTGATCAAATAGCAATCCACTCTCCCCAAAGTGGACACTATGAAGGGAAGGAAAGAAGAGTCAAACATTAGCTTGGCTCAATAGAGAGTTGATAAGTGCTTTGCATATTTATAGGAGGCTTTACATTTTTGTACAATTTACCACAGAAGAAATAAATGTCAGAGAAAACTTTTAGGATAAGTGCTTCAGTTCTTAGACTCATTTAGCAACAACAAAAGAAAAAAATCTTTAATTAAGAAGTCCAGCTATCTGCAGTCTGATGAGTCCACAAGAATGCCCTGTAAAACCAGATTAATTTTTTGCCAGAATATTCAGTACCTTCAAAAAGAATGGTGGTGCACAATTTCCTTACACAATAATTTCAATATGGCAGCAACAGATCAACAGTTGCACCTCCTTGTTCATAAGATGCTTCCCTCTCAAACTGTAAGAGGTCCTCATCTTCTAAATAGATGTGCCTGTGATTGTTTCCTTTTGCCAGAACACATGCTTGCAATTCATTCAACTGTCATAGCTGGCTGTTTGATACAGTTTATGGCTGAATTGGCCCCAGTGAAGCATTATAGGTGAATAGCACATTAGGTGTTCACAGATCTGGCCATACTAAGCAGATGGAATTTTTAAGGCTTTTTCTAAGACATCTTGGCTCCTCTTTGTTGAATCAAAAATTAAAGACAGGGCTAGGGGTACTGCTCAGTGGTGTGTTTAGTATGTAAAAGAACATGGGTTTCATCCTTAGTACCACATACAAATTAAATTAAAGATCAATTAATACAATAAATATTGCTTAAAAATATCGACATGAAACAATTCTATTCAATACTGTACTGATTGACATAAAACATGTCATTATACATTTCTCAAAAATCTATAGAATATACAACACCAAGAGGGTAAACTATAGACTGCTGGTGATAATGATGTGTCAATGTAGATTTATCTCTAGCCCTAACATTTAAAATGGAGGCAGAAAGTAGAATATTTTTATGTGTTTTATATTGTATATAATACTGACATTCTTTCACTAAATATATATCAAGATATATTTAGTAGAATTATATCAATTTAACAACTATTTGGAAATGTGTTAACATTTTTGTTGTTTGTTGGTTTTGTTATTGCTATTTGCTTTCCTTTAAGGCACACATTGTTTTAGCTTTGATAATTTGAAAATGTTTCTTATTCTTTCTATAGTATAGTTTTACAAATTAAGAGCTGAGCTCAGATGGTCCATTCAGACCAGCATCACTGAATAATCTCACTATCATGGTTTCTTTCCCATCCATGTGTAACGTGTACCACTCAACCCAAATTGGTGGAACATTTAATTATCACCAATATTAATTATATCATAAACTGTGAAAGGACCTTAATGTAGAACAAAGTCTTCTCATTCATGGTAGATAGAAAGCCTTACAGTTTTTGTTTTGCTTTTTGTTTTGTTTTGTTTACCAAAATGAAACAAAAAACTTTACATCTTTTTACTTTAAAATATAATACTATTTATTTTATCTTGCTAGAAATGCAAAGCATTCCCTATTTAATTAGAAGGGGGCCATTTTAACTTTAAATTGAAAAAGTAAATATAAGCTTGTAATTAATTATACTTAATATTGACCTTTATTTCTGTAATAAAGAGCACGAAATAACTGAACACATCTCCAGGGGTCATTTTTTGGATAATGTTTAGTGACTCCCTTGCTGGTAGAAAATTTTCACCAGGCAGGAAATTTATAATGGATGTGAAAGTTTTACAAACATGACTGTGAGATACAACTTAGGCTATTCTATGTGTTTTGTCTTCTTCAGAGTACCTACTAATATTGAATCTCAGTAACTCATGATAATTTGCCCTTGGTTGACTTTTCTCTTCTATATCTCATTCTTCTTGCTCGCTCATTCTGTCATTTGGATTATCTGTTTTATAAGCTACCAATAACCAAGTCTTTGTCTTAGACTCTGCTTTCTGGATAATCATACCAAGATATCTCTCTAAGGGGAAGTAAAGAGAATTGCCATAGAGCTTTCTAATCTTATGAAATTCTTTTAAATTATTTTTCAATATACATTTTCTCTACTTTCTTTTTTTGTTGTTTTTGTTGTTGTGGTGGTGGTGGTGGTGGTTGTTGTTGTGGTGGTACTGGGGGTTGAACCCAGGGTCTTGCGCCTGCATGCTTTGCAAGTGCTGGACCACTGAGCTGTATGTACCCCAAGCCCATTTTCTTCACTTTTTGAGACAGGGTCTCTCTAAGTTACACAGACTGCCTCTGCTCTCGAACTTGCGATCCTCCCGCCTCCGCCTCCTGAGCCACTGGGAGTACAGGCGTGTACCACTGCACCTGGCATTACATTTTTTCTACATATTTATAGAAGGATGAAAAATATTAAAAGAGGTTTCACATATATGACTAATGGAATGAGATTTCTCCTTCAGTATTTTATTAATGTAAGCATAAAACCAATATAATATTAACATAAAAAGTAAACCTATTTTCTTTTAAAAGTTTCTGGGGGATTATTTGTATATAATCTCAGGCTAGTGTTCTATAGATGAATAAGACTCCTGTTTCCTCAGACTTCAGTTCACATTCTTATGGTGCAATTTTAAGGAAAGGAACAACTGCAGTAACAGATGCTGAGATAAAACCTGGAGGTGAGTGAGAGAGAACCAGCTAGAAGTTGTGTCCAGAGATGAACAGAAAAGTCAGCATTGGATCACAAGTGACCATATTGCCAGCCTGTCCATTACAGCATTTCAAACCATGCCTATGGAAGAAGAAACAGCATGAGCAGTAATCACTCAAACCAACCACCTACAGATCAACTGTACAGTAAATAAATGATCAGAATATAAATATAATAACCACTTCAATTAAGACAGCCAATGGTTTGATGGTGGTAATAGTGAACACACGATTATACTCCCAGTAGCCACACTGCTAGTGATACACAGATAATGCTCTCAACAGCCATGGTAACATTCCAGATGGTTTCATTTGCAAGCAACAATAACAAAAAAAAAATCCACTAAATCTTTCTTATAGGACAAAGGAGATTTTTCACCCAGATAACTGAAAAGACCAAAGGAAGGGCAGACTTTGAGCTAGTTTTATTGTACCAAATCAAAGACACCATGATAATTCTTGTTTCTTTTTATCTCCTTTTTGTTTCTTACAGTATCATTATAACTTTCAGCTGGATTCTCATGAGATTTCAATACATCTACAAAGAACTAGAACTACATTTCTTCTCCATTGGTGTCCATTACAAGAGATTGTCTCTCTGAATTGGTCTTTGGAAAGATGGAAGAAGAGCTTTTTCTAGAAGTCACCAACAAACCTCTACTTTCACCTCATTAACTGAAACTTCATCTCATTCCCCTCTCCCTGACCCAATCACAAAGCTAGGAAATAGCTTTATCAATTGGCTCAAATGTATCAATACTTGCCTCAGGGACATGGGATGGTGTCATTCCTACACAAACTGCTCCCTCAAGGGATATTTATTTATTGACTTATATTATTAGTATTATTATTTTGGAGACAGGGTCTTGCTTGGTAGCCCAGACTGGACTAGAACTCAAGATCCTCCTGCCTCAGCCTCATGAGTGCTTGGATTACCAGCATGCACCAACATGCTGGACACCAAAGGATATTCAGAACATGGCTACCACAGAGGCATTGTTGTTGTTAGGTGCCATCAAGTTGGATCCCACTCATAGCGACCCTCTGTACAACAGGGGAAACACTATTGTCAGTGCTTCTCTGCTGTTCATAGGGTTTTCAATGGCAGATTGATTTTTGGGAGGGGGTTGCCAGGTCCTTCTCCCAAGCCTACAGCTTCTGGTGTTCCCAGGCGGTCTCCCATCCATGTACTAACCAGGCCTGACCCTGCTTAGCTTCTGAGATCTGATGGGATTGGATGTCACAGGGCTACAGCTGCAGGCACAGAGGAATTAGGAAGCAAATAATGGTACATTCCAGAATGTACTAAGATGCAAGCCAGACATCCATTTGAGTCATTCTAGACAAAAGCAGCAAATTTGTCTAGGTATTGAAATTTGCCACCACTCATTTGTACTAATATATTGCATAGTTTCAAACTATCTTTTCACTCATTTGTTTTGGTAAGTGCAGCTAACATTAATTATATTTTGGTGAAGACTCAAATTTTCCAATAATATTATCATTTACAAATGCACTGAATGCTCACATATAAAAGTTTTGTAATTATACAGAACTTTAACTCATTTTTTGTTATTCAAGTTGGATTTTAATTTATTGTTGTTGTTGTTGTTGTTGTTGTTGTTGTTAGGTGCCATTGAGTCAGGTCCAACTCCTAGCAACCCTCATAGGGTTTTCAATGGCTTGTTTTGAGATTGTTTTGGGAGTGGATTGTCACGTCCTTTTCCTTTTTGCAGTGGTGTGGATCAAACCCAGGTCCTCAGAGAGTGCAGAACACATTCCACCAACTAAGCTAAATCCAAGCCCCAGTTTATTATTAGTTATAATTTGTGTTTTTTTTTAAAGAAAATGGCACCTAACAACAACAACATACCTGGATTTTACAATTATAAACTATGTTATAAACTATGTTTTTGATTAAAGACCCAAGAAAATAGATCTCAAATACTACAAGGTGCGAAAATAAGGTATGGCCTATGTAAGACTTTATTAAAAAGAGAGAGAGAGAGAACGAGAGAGAGCGCGCAACTTATTTTAAAAATAGTTTTGTTACTCTTTTTTCTCTGTCATATTAATAGTTGGATGTGATTGAGTTGGCCATAAATTGCTATAAAAGGGTTCTCTTGAGATTCCTACACTGTGATACCTCCTCCATCTTTCTGCTCTTTCTCCTGAACAAGTGAGAGGGCTTCAACAAAACTACGGGAAAGCTTGATCCTCATCCCTGATTTTTTTCTTTTTTTTTTTTTTCGGTACTGGGGATCGAACCCAGGGCCTTGCACCTGCATACTTTGATGTTTTGCAAGTGCTGGACCACTGAGCTGCTGCACCACCCCCAGTCCTTTGTGTGTGTGTGTGTGTGTGTGTGTGTGTGTGTGTGTGAGACAGGGCCTCACTAAGTTATGCAGACTGCCTCTGGTCTCAAACTTGCAATCCTGCGATCCACCTGCCTCTGCCTCCCGAGCCGCTAGGATTACAGGCACTTGGCGCTATCCCTGGTTCTTGAAAGACACCATGTCTGAGACATAAATAGCTTACAGGCTGCCACTGTCTGTGAAAGAGGACAATGAGAGGACAGTATTCCCACTCATCATGAGTCACAGGCACAAGATTTTCTGAGGACCAGATATGGTC
Source organism: Pedetes capensis (assembly GCA_007922755.1). Lineage (NCBI taxonomy): Eukaryota > Metazoa > Chordata > Mammalia > Rodentia > Pedetidae > Pedetes > Pedetes capensis. Next base: position 59,699 of record VMDO01009984.1, on the reverse strand, counting down.
ATGCAAAAGAGAAAACAAGGATGGGATTTTCTTCATTCTTTCCAGAACTGCTAGCAAGAGGGCCAAGATGATCTTGCTGTTGTTGTTGGGGGCCATCAACTTGGGTTTGATTCATAGTCACCCTATGAACAACAGAATGAAACACTCCCCAATTCTCTGCCAGGAACATGACTTTTTATGGTTAAGCCAATGTTATAGCCACTCTGTCAATTCATCTAGTTGAGGGTCTTCCTTTTTTCACTGACTTGCCACTCTCCCAAATATGATGTCCTTCTCCAGGGACCAGTCTCTCCTGAAAACATGTCCAAACTAAGTAAGGTACCATCTAGCCATCCTGGCCTCCAAAGATCATTCTTGTTGCACTTCATCTAGGAGAGATCTGTTTGTTTTGGCAATCCATTGTATATTTAATATTTGTCTCTAGCACCATAATTCAAAAGCATCAATTCTTCTCCTGTCTCTCTTATTCAATGTCCAGCTTTCATGACCATATGATGTGACTGAAAAAATACATACAGATGCCCTGGTGATGGAGGAAAAGTGCAACCAGTTGGAGGAGCTGCATCTCTGTGATTGGAGTTGATCCACAGAGCCCATGAAAATGCCCCAAAAGCAAACTCAGCATTGATCCCTGGGAGCCTTCCAGAGGACTGGTACTAACATACCAGTATCAGTCACATAAGACCTCTGTTACTCTCGTAACTTTTCTCTCTTCCTTCCTCCCATACCAAGCAGTAGTTAGAAGTTGAGGAAATACTGCCACTGCTGTCTAAGTAAAAGCTGTGTACGCCATCCTTCCATCAGACTGCAGAATCCTACCTTTCTCGGGCTCCCTAAAAAGGAAGGCAAATGTTTTGAGCTGAATCAAAACCCAGTGGTTTATTATTCTGGCATGGATATATTAATTACCAAACAGATACTTTTGTAATGAGAAGTGAAAGTATGATTTTTTTTGTTAGTTAAACTATGAAGCCTACATTGAAGGCCTTTTAAGAGTAGAAGAAGATTAGCACCCTTTAGTGCAAGTTTAAAGGGGGAGTCAGAGAGAAAAATAAAGTTGCTTTATGATGTATTCTCTGAGTTCTGCTCTTTGAACACAATGGCTACAAGCTGCTTCTGTCACTAAGACGGGAAGCGTAGTGCTTATTTAGCAAGCATTGTGCTTAGCTTTATTAAGCATCATTAAGAGATTTTTTCACTAATATATATTTTTAGAAGTTGTTCACTACATTCAAAAAACAGTCAGTTTCACCATTTCAGCCAATTCCCCCACCCCCACTCCAGTATTTCATTTTGTGACAATCATATTTAATGCTTTCTTTAAACCTCCTTATAGTAAAGCCTTGGGAACGTGTTATCTGTAACTAATAATTAGATGAGTCAATATTTATTTGAATTAACAATTTATAATAGAATGGTTGAGTTCTAGCTTTTGTTGGATGATGACATCACATGTAGGCCAATGAGGTTTCTATGGTAACACAGCTGGATTTCTGGCAGGCCGAACTATTCATAAGCAAGGAAGACACTATTTTTTTTCACCCTTAATACTGGATCTGCCATAATGTTGGGAATCTACACTGTATCCCTGGACTCTGAGAAACAATGCTAAAACTACTTCAGAATGGTAAATTTTGATATTCTTCATATGTAAACTGCTGAAAACTTATTTCTTGAATTGTAATGGGTTTAGTACATATGCAAAGATATCAGAATGTGAATAATATAGACACAGATTACAAGCAGAAGCACAGAAACGTAGATTGCATTATGACTTCTTTTAATATGGTACATAAAACATGACAGAGGTTGTTTGCACTGAAGCTGCAGGGTGGTGCCAAGATAATGAGATTGCTTTGCTTTTCCACTACAGGAATTATTTTTTGTACAACTATATTTTAGTGATATTCTTCAAAAAAAATAGAATTTTTTCAAGGCTGCTATATAGATGAGATTTTATTATTTTCTTTGGTTACCAAGCAGCTTTTTCTTGTAGGCATATTCATGGTCCCTCAAGTACAAGACCTGAGTCTAACATGGCCAAGTGAAAGTTTGAAGATCAAAAGTGTATAAAGCACTGACCTGTGGGCTCGTTACAGGTCTATCTTACCTCCTTCTAATTCCAAGCCTCATGTGCAGGAAACTTCATGGCTTCTTCATGTAGTGCCTCTTCCTCGGGAGGAAGGACCCTATGATGGCCAAGGACAAGATCCAGAACATAAAATACAGCCTTGGTCCTGAAGATGAAGGGTTTTTTCCTGGGTATTTGCCTTTTCTCTTAGACGTTAGTTAGATAATAGAAGGCAAGGGGATGTGCAACAGTACAGCAAGCCCATTGCTTAAGATGGCTGCTTCTAGGAGTTGCTGGAGCTGGCTCTACTCTGACAAAATGACAGAGAATTATTAAGAGTTCCTGGAGTTTCCACAGTGTTTGGCAGACATTAAGTGCTTTTTCTGGTCATTCTCATGCTCACATCTTGTTTTACAGTCCAATATGTTCATGTCCTTCATCTAAAATAAATGTGATTTTTTTGTTATCTGCCTTAAGCATACCCAACTACTCCACTGCTTAACTCACATTTAGGTCCTAAAAGTTACTCTTCAGAAGAGTTTGCTCAGCCCCTCCTATCACATCACTCTGATTTACCAACACACTTGTCCTCTGGGGTGTCAATCTTATGTTTCAACTTGACTGAGTCATGAGCTGTCCAAATACTTGGCTATACATTATCTTGGGGCACATCTGTGATAGTATTTCTAGATGAAATTAACATTTGAATTGGTGGATTTAGCAAAGCAGATTGCCCTCCTCAATGTGGGTGGGCCTCATGCAACCCGCTGAGGGCCTGAAAGGAAGACACATGTTGAGAAACAAGGAATCTCAGTCTCTCTACCTGACTGTCTTTGAGTTGGGACACTGGTCTCCTACGTTCAAACTTGGACTTAAACCAGAAATTACACCACTGGCTTTCCTGGTTCACAGGCCTTCAGACTCAGATTGGAACTATAAATTCTCTGGAGCCTCCAGATTGCCAGCTGCAGATCTTGAGATTTCTCAGCGCCCAAAACCATGTGAGGATTGAGATAGATAGGTAGGTAGGTAGGTAGGTAGGTAGGTAGATAGATAGATAGATAGATAGATAGATAGATAGATAGATAGACAGACAGACAGACAGACAGATAGATGATAGACAGATACACTTGTATCTGCTATTGGTTCTGTTTCTCTGGAGAACTCAAACTAATATATTTTTCAGGTAAGTCTTTCTTTTAATGTATAAATACAAACTAAAATCTTGTAAACACATGCTTATGTGTTTTTAATGCCTCTTCCCACTATTAGACTCTGCGAACAATGAAGGCTCGATTTTTTAAAAAAGTATCATAATATAACTAGACATTATAAATATTTCTATTAAAGTGAAGTTTATTGTTGCTGTTTTTTTGTGTGTATTTGCATGCATCTGTGTGCTTATAAGTGGAATACCATGAACACAGACAGTTTCAAGAAGGTAGGAAAGAACAGAGGCCCATGGATATGTAGAATAATGTTGTGTTTAAGCATTATATGTGGATATATTTTTGTTGCCCCTCAAAGGCATCCACTTAAGAGTCTCTGCAATTATTCATAATGCTTGAAGTACCTTTGCACACTATGACTGTAATTAGAGTTAGGAGCAGAAAATAGCAATACATGCTTTCCTCTTTAGCTATCCTCAAGCCCTACTAAAATGTTACTATCTGATTTATACACCTGCTTTCTCTACCATTGGGATGAGCACATTAGAACCTGTGGGCAAAATCAGGCCCAGAGCCTATTCTTGTATGACCTATGAACTAAAATCATTTTAAATGGTAAAAAAAAAAATACAAAGAAGTGTACTTTATGGTAAATGAAAATTGTATGAAATGAAAATTTCAACACCCATAAACACATGCACATTCATTTGCACATGATCTATGGCCTATTTCATACTATAACCACAGTTTAGTAGTTGCAACAGTAACTATATGGCCCATAGACCCCAAAGTATTTAATACCTCATCCTTTACAGAAAATGCTTATTTACACACACATGGGGTATCAAAAATGTATACAAATTTTAAAAGATGTTATCAATATATTACTTTTTACAGTTGAATTGAATTATGGTAGCAATATGTGTAGTATGATGTTTGCTCAAAAGATGGCATCAATCAAATGAATGCTAGCGCCACCATGCGCCAGGCAGGATAGTCAAGGAAATGGCAGAAGCAAATGGTGTCATTGGAGAAGCAAAAGAACATTGTGAAGTGGCACTAGAAATTTGAGAACCTTGTGGAAGTACAACAATGGAGGTGTGAGTATGCAACAGAATTGCCAACATGCCTAACAACTGCACACATTCATGATAAGTTTGAGACACATGGTCCTGTATGTGATGTAGAAAAGGGAAGGCCCAGGAGGCCTCACACAACAAGTTCTGCTTCTTCTGCTATGGTAACCACTCTGAGCACCTCTTGTAATTGCGTAAATCAAATGTGATTTGTATTTATCTTTTGTTATTGGTATATGTTGAATATGACTCTTTTAATAGTTTTTCCTTTCTTAAAATGTATATACATTTCTTGGCATTCTCTCTGTATGGAAAGAAGGAAAGAATAGAAGAGAAGAATAATAAGAGGAAGTAAATAATGAAGTTACTAAAGGGAATGTTCGCCAGTCTCTGAATTGCTTCTAAAATAATTTAATGTATACATTGTGAATTTAAGAAAACAGCATAAGCCATGATGTTAAACTTCAGCACTCTAAATATTGAGACATATGTGCAGGGAAAGTCACACTCATTAACACAGGTAAAGAGTTTTCAGACTAATGTTTTCATGAAAAAACACTTAAATAGCATACTTTGACAATCTTCCTGTTAGCACATTACAATTCAGCAATGTGAAAAAAATCATTAAAATTTAATGTGACTTTTTGCATTGAACCTCATATTATACATTCAGTTAATCATACCTCATTTCAGGTGAGGGAATTCAAAATAAAATAGAATAATTTGACAAAGTAAACATTTGTGTCTATGTTGCTTTCTATTCTTAGTATGTTGTTGTTAGGGGCTGTCGAGTTTCGTCCCACTCATAGTGATTCTCATACAGTTTTCAATGGCTAATTATTTTGGGATTGTTTCAAGAGTGGGCTGTTAAATTCCTCTCCTGTTTCTGTGCTGCTAAGGATTGAACCCAGGGCCTCAGAGAGCAAAGAGCGGCACTTTACCAACTGAGCTAAACCCCAGACCCCATTCTTAATATAATTACTTCAATTTCATTAGTTTCTAATCTATAGATGATATTATTAAAATGTTTTCAATGGGCTGGACTATAGCTCAATAAAATCATAGAGTGCCTTCCTAGCATTAAACCCCAGGTCCAATCTCCAGCACCACAATAAATACAAATAAATAAATAAATGTACTCAACAATTTAAATGTAGTATCTAGTCAGGTGCCATGGGACATGCTTGTAATCCCAGCAATTCAGGGGGCAGAGGCAGGCGGATTATAAATTCTAGGCCAGAAACAGCTTGCAAAATTTACACCCTGTCTTAAAGAAGAAAATAAGAAAAGGTTCTAGGGGTGTGGCTCAGTGGTAGAGTGCCTGCGGTTAGCACCCCAGGACTGTAAATAAATAAAAAGGCAAATAAATAAATGGAATATCCATTATATGTGGATGCATTTAATACACCCAAATATGGATATGCATAAATAATGTATATATTCACAGAGGGATATATTATTCTACATATCCATGGCCACTTACTCTTTCCAACCTTCTTGAAACTGCCTCTCTTCATAATATTTCACTTACACACTCCTTCATATATACACAAGCACATACAAACACACACACACACACACACAGAAAACAACAGGAAATTTCATTTTAATGGAAATAATTATAAATAAATAGAATTTACCAAAATTTTAGCAAGGGAGGTGGAGAGGGCTTTTTTTTTTCTCCAAAGACAAGCCATACCCCACCATTAACTAGAATTCCCCTTATCTTTAGATCATTTTTCATAACTTATTTTACCAAGACTTGATAAAAGTACATTTACCCACTATGAAGTTACATAGAATAAAAACAAACACCTTATAAACAATATTTAATCTTTGCTAGATCGATATGCTAGTATCTCCTAAAACAAAACTTACTCTTCACTATGGGTCATGTACTGATAGTTCCTATTCTATTCTCTGCCATTTTATTTTAGTGATGAGTCAGCTTCCATTAATTGATTTTGTGACCCACTAATGGGATGTGTCCTGCAGTGTGAAAGCCACTGCTCCAGACTGTCCTACAGACTGATCCCTGTAACTCTGGTTTCATTCATTTTTCACCTTTCACAGCTGCTCTTGTCCTTACATGAAATCTAGAATTTATATTCTACCTGTGACTCCAAAGTCTTGATTTCACCCCCTGGGGACTTTATCAAAGCCTCTTTCAACAGGTTTACAAAGGCTTTCTCACACCAGCTGCTAAGAAGATAACATATTCTCTTTATCCTCACACGTTTAAAATATTCCCATAGGCAGAAACTTAGTTAATAAAATGCTTTCTACTTAAAAAAATCCTTCAAATCCATCCACCCAGATCCTGATTTGAATGTTATTTCTTATGGCAGATGTATTTGATCATATCATTTCAAACTCTAAATGAGAAATAAGTGCAAAGAAAATCTAAAGCTTTTAAAAATAACCAGAGCTTGAGCAATCAAGGGATTTAGAGAAAAATGAAGTCAAAAAATCATTTCTAAGACATAACATAATTTGGTTCTTCAAAGATGGAGAGAAATCAAGCAAACCGTGGGTAGATGGCTCCAAATCTTTTCACTAAAGAAATAAGAGAACAGATTTAACTGTGAAGCAACCATGTTTTTGTCTTTACAATATTATTTCTAGAAAGAAACATTACAAACCATATTTGTGATAGGAACATGTCTCCTTTTCTCACTTTCACTTATATTGAAATATGACACTTCCCTAGAGAGCCTCCAGCTATTGATAAACACTGTCACAGCAAAAGGCAAGATGTTACATGAATCGTGGATGTATTCAAGAATGCTGAAATTTTATCGAAGGTATATTCCAGTCCCTATGTAATTGAAGCAGGATATGGGTCCTTTCAGGTCCATCCTTCTGATTTGGTCATATGTTTTATTCAGCAAAGAACTAATTTATTTATGTCTGTTCTTTTGATGATAACTAATTTTGTCAGAATCTTGCAACCACATCACTGGTTCATACATCATTTATGATTTCACAAAGTTTCCTTAGTAAACTTAAGACTCAGTACTCATGGATCAATGGTATGGCACTTGGTACAGAGAACATCTTTATTACCAATATTTTAAAGGTGGCATCTTATATTTGTAAAAGTATTGTATTTTAAATATATCTTCACATATACACAAAAAGTTTATGTCAGTAATTACCTAGGAAGTTCATTCCAAGCATTTGCAAAGGATATGAAAGAAGTGTATGAACTGAATCTTAGTCTCAAGACCTTAAAATCTTGCCAACATCAAATTCCAATTACCAGGGCTAGAAAATGAGGCTAGGTTTTACAAGAACCTTGTGTCTATTTATCTCACAACCACAGTGAAAATTGGTATAGGTTTGATGATATGGTTGTGAAGTGATTCCCTCCACAGTCTGGCTGGCAGACCTTGACAAATTACTAACTTCCCTAAGCCTAGTAATTTTTCCATCATGAAAATAAATATCAGGTGGATAATAATGCTACCAGGCTCATGGTGCTGCTATGATTATTAAAATCTATTGTGAAGAAATAAGATATGTATAGCAATGTATTTAGCAAAATGTATATGAGAAAAGAATCTTTCTACCATTACAAAACAGCCTGTCTGCCTGACAAAGTCTATTTTTCTTTTAATATTAAGCTTTAAAAATCATTTTCTCCAGGATGCCTTCAGCCTGCAAATATTACTGATGCTCTTAGAACACATTTCACTCGTGTCTATTAGTACTTTCATTTTGTATTGTCATTAAGAATGCACCTATTGCTTCAAATAGATTATGAGCTTCTTAAAAGTAGAGATGGGAGAAGGACCTGGCAACCCACTCCCAAAAATCAATCTGCCATTGAAAACCCTATGAACAGCGGAGAAGCACTGACAATAGTGATTCCCTTGTTGTATATAGGGTCTCTATGAGTTGGGTACCGACTTGATGGCACCTAAAAACAACAACAAAAGTAGAGGTGGTGCCTTAAGAAATGTTAGATTTTTAGCCTATACCACACTTGACACATAGTAGGCATCAGTGTTCCTCTCCTGATTTGTTGAATAAAGGAACAACTCTCTTGTTGGCATGATCTGTCTCTTGCTTTAAATTTATAAAAACACAATAATAATGACCTTTCATCATAGAGCATGTCATTACGTAATTGTGCAGGTGAATGTCTTAAGATACTGATCAGGGGCTAAGTTGCACCTGTGCTAAGGGTTATGAACAATGAAGTATTGTGTCATAATACCAAGATGTTTCTGAAATCTGCAAATTTGATTACTTAGTCTTACTGATATTGTGACACAAATGACATATACATGTAAATTAGTCATCAGATGGATAGCAGTGAATAAAATATTGTAATTCTTCATTTTTATGTGGAAGAGTTATTTTGTTAACTACATCACCAAAAGGGACCATTATACCATATTAGCTCTTAAATTAGAGAGCATCCAACTCATTGTTAATTCAAATAACAGTCAAACAAGATTTATCCAATTCATCAAACTCTTGTAAGACAAAGATGCTGAACAGACTGTTCCAAAGAAATCTTGACTCATGAAGTTAATGTACCAACCAAAACTACTGCTCTGTGGGTGACAAATTTGGTAATGAACAAGCTACCATGTAGTAGTCAGACTGCAGAGATTTTCAACATGAACATAACCAAAGGTTAATTTGTTCTAGTAAGTATTCTATGTATCAGAATAAATGAAATTTTTTGTTATTTACCTTTCTTCTCCCTTACTTCACTATGTTCATTTGAACTCTTTAAATATAAGAATCTACATACCATTATATGTGCTTCCATTATCAACTATGGACCTCCACCTGGCTCCCTAAGTCTTATTTATTTTTGTAACCAGTATCTAGTACAGTACATAACATGTAATAACAGATCCACAGTAAATGATTATTATTTAGAATATTTAGAAGTTGCCAGTACCAAATTTTCCTTACCTCTACAATTCTACAGGATCTAGTAAGATGACATAAAAACTAAAACTGAATAGACCACTTGTCTGGGTACCATGTTGCCTTGAAAACAGGAGGCCTCTAGCAGGTGGTACTTAGTTGGAAAGGTTTCTTGAAAGATTCCATTGCCAGTGGAATGTTCTCAATAATTTATTGAGTGTTAACTTGACCTAAGCACAAGAGGTAGCTCATAATAGTACACAATGACTCTGCTGTGGATGTTTTCCAGTTTAGAGACACATGTCTCTTCCACGTTAAATACTGCACCTTCAAGCCACACTGCCCATTAGTCCCAGCTTCTGTTACACTGTGAAAGTGTCTAGCCAGCTTTCATAAAAACTTCTGTAAGAGAACTAGTCAGCTGTAGAATATCTTTCCACTGGAGTCCAGGGAAGACTGAACTTTAGATCAAGCTGTTGACATGGCAACAAAAGCACTCACCATTCAAAAGAAGATAACAAAAGTAGACTGGATGATTTTAAGTGATATTTTTGAGATGACTGTTCTCAATGCGGCAGCCTGCCATGTTTTCCTGCCACTAAATTATCCACTCCAGGTTTATAAACAACTAGATATGTTTATTGAAAATCAAATATAAAATTAACTTAAAAAGCACTAAAATTCTCAATGATGATGGGTACATTCCTCATTTTCAGTCTCTGGGGCAAGGAATGTTTACCTAAAACAAGATAAAAAATTAAGCTCAATGTTATTAGTACATTTTTCATGGGGACAAATCTATTACATGCTAGAGTCAGAATTATAGAACGGTATTAGAATAATCTTTCTATAATGTACAGTACCATTAGGAAAAGAATGCTTTCTGGTTTTCTTGTATTTTTTTTAATTGGAAAACACATACTTTAAGAATATGCATGAAAGTGGCTAATCTTAATTTATAAGAAGGTCATTGCTTACAGGAGAAATATCCTAATAATACCTCAGAGCAAAGATATAAAATGAGGATCATTCTACCTCATTCATACATATCCATTGCTTGTTTGAAGGACAACTTTGTGGGAACAGTCATATATAGATCTATATATTAGTAAGTGTGATGGAGAAAAAAAAAGAATAGGGAAAAAGAGAGGCTAGATAACAAGACATAAAAAGAACAATACTGACACATGGAAAAAAATATTCACTTCCTTGTACTAGGGTTAGTTGTATCTTAAAATGGGTCAAATTAAACTAAAATTTTTAATGTTCCTGTTTAGGGGCATCTTCTATTCATCTTCTAAAAATACAAACGACTAGATAAAGGCAGAGTTGGTGGTTTGTATGAACACTGTAGAAAACAATAGCAACTGTGGAATAATAAACGTTAAGCATAGCAGTCCAACCATGGAAAAGTCTAATAAGTGCACTGTCATAATCATAAATATATTATGAGGTAGATGTCTGAGTTAGCAGTTCAAATACCCCTTCAGAGGGAGACAGATCAAAACCCCTCCCATAGTATGTTCCCAGCTTCAGTTTCTCTGTTGCCTACAAACTCCATGCTAAAGCACATCCATCCCTATTCCTATTTCCTACGGATTCCATATCCTTCATCTCCTCTCTGCCTCTGCTCTGCTTTCAGACTGACAGTTCCCCCCTGAATATCATTCACTTCAAGTCACTCTCAGGGGAAGTTCCACCTATTTTTCAAGAATAAGATCTCACTTCACTTTCTTGGGAGCTTTCCTTCCATATACACCCAAAAGAAATCAATACTTTTTATTTCACCATAACACTTTGAACATGAGTCCATAGACTATTCATCACACTATATCACACTTATTTTTGCCTAGTCTGTCCCCAGTCTATGCCTAGAAATAGCACCACCAGTATAACAGGAATGTGTACCTGTGTGTATGTGAACCTGTGATCTGTGTACCCTGATGTTGTCTGCCTAGCTAGATACATCTGCTTTTACCTGAGTACAGGAGCCATTTTAGATACCTTCCTGTTGCCTGTACAATCAATGCGGTCTGAGGATAACTTCCTGCAAACTGTAGGATATCTCAGAGATGCAGCCCATCACATCACAGCTATTTCTGGGTAGGCCCTATTGCTCCCCAGCTCGACAAACTCTCACACCACACTCTGGACCTCACAATCACCTTGGAGCAATTCACCACTGAAAGCATACATTTACATGTCTCACTTTGTAATCACAATCTCCTATCTCTTGTACTCTCCTTGTCACTTCCAAAATATTAGTTCTTCCACTGCATCAAGGTCGCTCACCCCTTTATCCCCATTTTTACTCCTAATCCATTTTGCCACTTCTTTCCATATCTAAATTAGTCTTCAATTCCCTCCCGTATACCCCAAGTCTTTTAGAAGCACACACATGGCAAACACCCATCTAGAGTTCCACTAACCTCTGTCTTAAAAATCTACATCCCCTGACATATAGCAGTTCCCAATCTTCATATTACTTGATTGTTTTGCAAAGGTTAACATTCTTTACCACTTGCTCTTTGAAATGGGAACTCCCTGTACTCAATGTCTCATTATTCTTTGCTTTTTTTCCTATTTGTGCTCTATTTAGACTTCCCTAGGTAGGTCAACAAAAAAATGAAAACCCTCCACTAGATGGATTGACATAAGGTCTGCAACAATGGGCTTAAACATGTATAAGATCATGTGTCTGGCCCAGAATCAGGGAGTGTTCCCATCTGCTGTATATAGGGTTGCTATGAGTCAGACTTGAATCGAGGGCACCTAACAACAACAATGTGCTCTAGATCTGGGTATCCCACTTCCAAGTGGCTGTATCCACAAGGATGTTTCAATATCACTTCAAATCCAAAGGCTCAAATTGAACCTATCATTGCCAATCACAAAGATCCTAATACTTGTGCTCCTGGGGTCTCTGCCTCAGGAAACAGCACTACAATGCATCAGTTGTAATCCTAATCCCTCTTCTGCTATGCTCACACCCAGTTAAAGCCCCAGGACTACAGAATCATCCATGTCTTTGAACTCATCTTTTCTTTCCAGGATCTTTTCTGTCACTCTGGTTTAGATATTAATCATATCCTTCCTAGGTCACTGCAATGCCTCCTAGTTGATCATACCTTACAGAGTTTATTTTAAAATATTTACTTTCCAATTTATGTCTCAAAGATGTTGTTAGGTGACATTGAGTAGGTGTCCCACTTATAGCAACTTTATGTACAACAAACAAAAACACTGTTGTTAGTGCTTCTCTGCCATTCATAGGGTTTTCAATGGCTGATTGTTTTTTGGGAGTGAGTTGCCAGGCCCTTCTCCCAAGCCCAGAACACCTGGTGCTCCCAGGTGGTCTCTCTTCCAAGTACTAACCATGTCTGACCTGCTTAGCTTTCAATATCTGACAGGATCAGATGCCACAGTGGTACGGCTACATGCATCTCTCACCCCTTTAAGCAAATCTTCCCTCACAACTGTACCTAAATAAGCACTTTCCAATATTCTCTATCGGAGCAATATTTTGGTTTCCTTCATTGCACTTAGCACAACATCTAATTATTTTATTTACAAATTTATTGCTGGTTAGCTCTCCCTTTCCCACTAGACCTATGATGGCTTAGACTATGCTAGTCTTATTTAGCACTGCCTCCTTTCCATATAGCAAAGGATATTACACATAGCTGTTAATCAGCATACTGCATTGAATGAACAAATAAATTCATCAATATCTACTCCATTATAAGCAATGTAAAACAATGATGTTTTAAAAAGAAACAGCCTCTCCCATCTCTTAATTTAAAAAACCCCTTTCTCCTATTCCCTTATATTTTCAGAGATTTTTCTAAAATGTAAGTCTGATTGCCACCCCTTTGCCCCCTTGGTTTATTATTTCAAAATATCTGATGGCTTTTGATTTTTTCTTTTCCTTTGGTGGAGGGAAGTACTGGGTTGAATCCAGGGTCTTGTGTATACTTTGCAAGTGCTCTATTACCAGGTTGTACCCCTAGCACTCTATTTTATTTTTTTATTTTGAGGCAGGGTCTTGTTAAGTTTCATAGGCTGCCTCTGGCCTCAAATTTACAATCCTCCTACCTCCAATTCCTGAGTCACAGGGACTGGTTTTTTTATTTTTTCATATTGTAGTAAGTCTATTTCCTTCACTTGTGTTGTCTTATACCACAGCACCTAGTATCGAGCCTAGCATGTAGTAGAAACTCTGTAAATGTCAGCTCATGAAACAGAAATAATTCTCTCATTAGGTATAGAAGAATAAGTTAACAAATGAGTAGATGAAGAAAAATATATCAGGTATATGTGTATGTGTGTGTGCACGTGCGCGCACGTATGTACTTTCTAAGGTAGCTATAAATTTTAGTAGTAGAGAAGAAATTTTGTATTAGAGAAAAAAATCTCCAAATAGGAGTACATCAACCTACAGAGTACAATTTTTGATCTTTAAATCAGAATTGGGGAACTGAACTACCATATATTTGACATTGTTTTATTTAAAAAAAATTATTCATCCTACTGCTGCAACAAGTAATTCAGTAAAAAAGAACAGGGGTTTATTCCTATTAAAATTAAAAAGAAGATGAAGAAGGCAAAGAAGAAGGTAAATCATTAGCCTCCAAATCAGAGCTTTATGCTGATATTTTTAGACTGGAGAATGCACAATGCCCTGGGTTCAATCCCAACCACCACCACACATATATACACGCACATATATATCTGGAAATGCAGATAAGATATCTTTGAAACAAGTTGACCAGTATTAGTTCTTTGCTATCTAAATGCATTCATTAAATTTTGACATGCTGTGATGGTCTTCTGATGTGTGATCTTACCTAGGCTATCATTCCCAGTAATTCACTCAATTGCCAACCCTTTATTCCTCTGAAGGTACTTTTCAATGTAATAGAAGTCCTTGATCAATTGACTCCATATAAGGGAATTATCCTAGATAATTGGGTGGACCTGATTCTACCAGTTAAAAAATGTCAAAGCAGAGCTGAATCTTCCTTGATGAAAGAGAAATTTCATCAGCATGTGGTAGCTTTGGCCAATTTCCAAGAGGCCTAAGGTGGCCTAGCATGGTCCTAATCACCTACCCTATGGATTCTGGTCTGGCCTAGCCAGTCCCCACAACTTTGTAAGCCAATTCTTTGCAACTAATTTCCTTTCTTCCTTCCTTCCTTCCTTCCTGCCTTCCTTCCTTCCTTTCTTTCTCTCTTCTTTCTTTCTTTTTTTTTTTTTCTGTCTTTCCTTTTGCATACATACTGGGAAGTTGAATGCAAGGCCTCACACATGCTAGGCAAATGCTACACCACTGAGCTGTACCCTCAGCCCCTTTTTTATTTTTATTTTTGAGTCAGGATCTCACTAATTTATGCAAGCTGCCTCTAGCCTCAAACTCATGACCCTCTTGCCTCAGCCTCCAGAGTTCCTGGGGATCACAGCTATACAGCACCAAGCCAGCTGCAATAAATTTCTTAATATGTAAATATCCTAATGATTCTGTTTCTCTGGGTGAGCACTAACTAATATACACGTTGTCCTCTGGTTTCTTGAGGAATATCTTGGGACTAGGCTAGTCAGTGGAATATAAAAATAAAATTGGAAAAATACAACTATATGATTAATATTTAGAATTATTATTGTAGATTATTATTATTTACTATATAATGCTGTCAGCTCTGAGAAAGTTAAGTATTGCCATGAGTTTTTGGGACATATAATTTGAGATGTTTAAAATTTGAGAGTTTTGTTGGGGGATTTTTAAATCTTAATATATTCTGTTCTAGTCATTTGACATACTATTCATCTGTTAAACTGAATCCTAACGGATATCATGTAATAAAAATATTTGAAAATAAAATTGATTTTATTTAATATTTCACCCTGATTAGATGATATCTAACTTCTCCAATCTGAGACCCAACAAAACTTCAGTTATTAAAAGATCTCGTTTTTCATTTTAAAATACAAATCATCCATCTGCTGTAGTAAGTGGTTTTAAAATACACATTTCCCTTGCTTTCTTTCTATCATCAGAAATAGGGTTGTCTCTTCAAGTCTGTCTAGAGACATACAGGTCACCAAACACTAATGACCAAATGTCAGAACTGTCAGCTTCTGTCAGGAAAATGGATAAAAACTCTCTGGATCAAAGACAAACTCAATACTCATTACCTTCCAAGAACTCTAGGGATGCTTGAGTTTTGAAAAATGCTGTATCAAGTTAAACTAAATGGTTTTCTCCCTCCTCAACATAATTCAAATAGAAAGTAACACAGAGGAAGTTGAATGTGTTGATGAAGCAGAAAGCAGGGGGATGATTGTCTTGAGGAGGTTATAATTACTTCATGCGCAGAAGCTTTCTTTTTGAAAGAGTCACATCAAAAAGGTAATGGGTGAGCTAGGCACTGTGGCTCATGCCTGTAATCCCAGCAACTTGGGAGGTGAGGGCAAGAGGATGGCAAGTTGGAGGCCAGAGGTAGCCTGGGTAACTTAGCAAGACCCTGTCTTAAAATAAAAAAAATAAATGGACAGGGGGTGCAGCTCAGCAGTACAGTATTTGCAAAACATGCAAGTGGGAGGCCCTGGGTTTAACCTCCTAGCATGGGAAAATAAAAGTGGGGCAGATGGGGCAGGTACTCTCATCCCATAGGCCTAACTTCCCCTGAGGTTAAACAAGTTCCTTTCCAGCACCGGGCGGGGTGGCGCACACCTGTAATCCCAACAGCACGGGAGGCAGAGGCAGGAGGATCGCAAGTGCAAGACCAGAGCAGTCTGCGTAACTTAGTAAGACCCTGTTCTAAAAAGAAAAAACAAAGAGGGAGGGTTGGGGGCGCAGCTTAGTGGTCCAGCACTTGCAAAGCATACGGGCACAAGGCCCTGGGTTCAACCCCCCAGTACTGAAAAATTTAAAAAAATAAAAAATTTCCTTCCCCTGCCCTCTATGAAGCTCCATTACCTGTGTGGGTTTGGCTGCCATAGAAGCCAGAGATGCCGCTCCCCCTCCTACCCTGCCCGATGCTGTGGAAGCAAGCCCTGCAAAATAGGCCTCTTATTTTGGAGAGCTATCTATTTAGAATAAAGAATTGGTAAGTGAACAAGCCATTTTTGAATACTGTTGCTAGCTTTGGGGTAGGAGGTGGGTTTGGGAAGTTTGGCAAACTTCCACATCAGTGCCATGAATGGGTGCCTGGGTCTTTCTTGTTCTCATTATTTCTTTTCTCTTCCACCCACCACAACCTTCCTCCCTGTCTCGGCCACACCTAGCCATAATCCAGGCACTTCCTAGTGTTAGAGGAACAAAGGACCTGCAGTTCTGCTAACTCTGGTCCCAGCACTAAATTATCCTGTGTTACTACATTGGGGTATGGTGAAGAAAGCATAGGATGTAGAATTACTATTATTATTTTCAATATACTCTTACAGCATCTTTTTGTGTGTCTGTTTCATACTGCCTTAAGCACTTAACATCTATTTTCTAGTTTAATACTGCTGTAACATTATGGATTAGAGTTATTATCATCCCTATTTCACAGGTTTCTTAGAACTCTGTGGACATGGAATTTCAGAACATAGATTTAAAACCTGTGAAGTTTTGGTCAAGTTTCATAGCTTCTTAGGCTTCTCCCTGCCCTTCTCCCTTTATTTCAATGCTTTTCAGCTCCTTCTTTTTGATTTCCCCCTCCTTCCCCATTTCAACTCAATCTTTTCTGTTGTTGTTGTTGTTAGGTGCCATCAAGCCGTATCCTACTCATAGCGACCCTCATAGGGTTTTCAGTGGCTGATTGTTTCAGGATTGCCTCAGGAGTGGATTGCCACATACTTCTCCCATTTTTGCTGTGCTGGGAATCGAACTCTGGACCTTAGAGACTGCAGAACAGCACTCTACCAACTGAGCTAAATCCCAGCCCCAATCTTCTGAGTCACTGAAAATTCTGAAAGTAAAAAAACCAAAAGAACTCCTATGATTTTGCAGCTAAAAATGTAAGTTTATAGTTCTACCCCATCCTTGACAATAAAGTAACAGAGCCTTCAGAAAATACAGCATTATTGTTCTTTTCATATAATCAAATTATGCAAAATGATGACATTACATTCCTTAGGATTATTTTTTATTTAATATGCAAATGTGATATCACTACATTCCTTAAGAGTAACAAGATCTAAAAAGCAAGAATTTGAATCTCAACCTCTATCTTCCCTACACTCTTGCCACCTATATCCTAACACTTTTTAAAAAATATATATTTTGAGTAAGGTATCTATTTCTCATCAGCATATGGTAGAACGATGTGGCAGTCCACCCCCCCAAAAAAAACAAACCCAAAACAATCAGCAATGGAAAACCCTATGAGGGTCGCTATCAGTTGAACACTACTCAAAAGCACCTAACAACAACAACAGCAACAACTCATCAGCACACCAAGGTTAAGTGAAACATTAAATCCAAACTAATAAGACTAGCTGAATTTTTAGTGCAAATGAACCAAATTCTATTGAGTTGAAACTCACATGTCAATGATAATGCCTCATTTTAAACATTCCCTTCCACCTAGGAAATATTTCTTTCCACCCCAACCCGTCATTCAGTTTTGCGTGACTTGCCGCCAACTCATTTCCCATGAATCTTTTAATCTATCTTTTTTAAACAACAACAAATATAGCAAAATAAAAGGTATCTCAAATGCCTGAAACCATGAATTGTCAACATTTTATGTGATTCTCCATTTCTTCATGGTCCTATGTAACCATATTTAAAGTACGAAAAAGTGGATAAAGTCAGCATGAAAAATGTTGGAAAATTTCACTAACCTTTCCCTACTAAATCAAAAATGTCCCAGATCTTCAAAGCACATTGGGACTATATTAATTGCACTCTCTAGGACATATCATCCCAGGTGAATAATTTTCTATTCTTGCCTCTCTAACTCTTAAACCAAGATTTGGAGCATTCACTCATTTCTATAAAAATAAAAATATCTGTTAACTGCATCATAGTCCCAGGAAAGAGTACAGGATCTGGAGCTAAAGGATTCAGATTTGAGTTCTCCTTATGCCAATTTCTTATTTCATTCTTTTAGGTAAATGAAATGATTTGAGTCTCTATTCTTCATCTAGAATATCAATAACAAGTAATGAGGTTGCTGTCCGGGATGATTAGAGTAACAGATATGAATTTGTTTTGTAAACTGTAAAGAAATTATAAAGTAATTTATAAAAGTTAGTATTGTATCATTAAGACTTTTGCCTATAGATGACACTTGTGTACCATTTTATAGTCTTTCAAAATTTCATTGATTTAAGCTGGGTGCCATAGCATATGCCTGAAATCCCAGTGATTTGGGAGGCTAAGTTAAGAAGATTGAGAGTTAGAGACCAGAGGCAACCTGTGCAACTTAGTGAGATGCTGTCTCAAAAATAAAAAATAAAAATAAAAAGAGGGGCCGGGAGTGCAGCTCAGTGATGAAACACTTGCCTAGCATGAGTGAGGCTCTGGTTTCAACCCCTCAGTACTGAAAAAAAATTTTTTTTCATTGATTTAGTCAGGTCATGTTGACTTTTTAAAAATATTAACTATACTGCCTATAACCACTGGCACTTGTAAAAATTTAAGAGAAAAAACTATTTAAGAGTTTGAGATTAATCAAACTTGAATGGCTATGACTGACTGCCAGTAATTTGTCTTTCTACTAGGGAAAATATGTGTGGATGTGCATGTGTGAAATAAAAAGATAAAAATCTTAACTCCAAAATGCATGACAACAACAACATCAATAGCAATAACAAAAGTCAATCACTACCCTAGGAGTAGAATGGAGAAAGTAGAATGGAGAAAGATTACCAGGGGCCACAAATAATGTAAATATTTATTTAGATGAGATTTTCATTAACCAGGTAGTTGGAAAAAGGAGCATACTTAGTCATGTTAACTCTGTTTCTCTATGTGAATAGCCAATGCTCTGTTTATGTTGTTGTTGTTAGGTGCTGTTGAGTCAGGTCTGACTCAAAGTGACCCTATATACAACAGAATGAAACACTCCCTGACACTGTAGTACCTGGTACTGTGTCAGTGCTTCTCTTCTATTCACTGGGTTTTCAATGGTTGATTGTTTGGGGAATGGGCTGCCAGGTCTTTCTCCCTAGCCTGCAGGACCTAGTATTCCCAGGCAGTCTCCCATCCAAAGACTAAATAAGCCAACACTGTTTAACTTCCAAGATCAGACGGGATCAGATGCCAGAGTGCTATGGCTGCAGACTCTGTTTATAAGTGACTTAAAATCATGAAATGAAAGCTAATTCTAAAAAGTTGACATTTTATGCTAGTTTCTTCGCACATAAAATCTTCTATTTACAACATACAAACATATGTAATTTTTTCAAGAGACTCTATCTACTCACTATAAAAGTTGAAAAAAACATCAGTTTGAAAGCATGTCATGCTATTAACCTTTTTGGGTTACCAACTAAGAGCATCAAGTCACTTGACAAGGAGTTTACTTATTAATATACCTGTATTATCTAAGTCTTGTGAACCTCATAGGACTTATATCCTTCTACCTTACTTAGCCCTTAACTGCTTATTTGTCATCAAGTGAAGTCTGATGACAAAGAATCAGGGTATCCTTTAAGAAAAAAAGACAAATGAAAGAAAGATGCCCAGGAAGCCTGAGGGCTATCTATCAAAGAGAAAAAAAAGTCTTTTGAGATAAAGGATATGAATCGTCAGAAGATGATTAGAATAAAAATGGATCTCTATTAGTGTCTATTATATGTCAAAGGCTGTGCATTATCTCTGACTTTCACAACAACCCTTCAGGGAAAATATTATAAGCTTCATCTTATAGATAAGAAAACAAGCTCAGACAAACCATATGTAATAAATAACTTGACACCGTCTCATCATGGCTGTTTGAATTAGGATTTAAACATATATATGTATGACTCCAAATGCCTTTCTCCCCTTTTTAACCCAAAGAAGTTGCCTCCTTATATTTAGAGTTGCCTCTCTATTTCGAATAGGTAAAGTTTTAGGGGTGTTTATAGGACTACAGCCAGAAAGGATAAAGAGAAACTGAGAGAAACAGAGACAGAGAAAGAGAGACAGAGAATGAGCATGCTTCCTAACAAACTTCCAAGAGGCCATGTTGTTATTGTTGGATGCTGTCGAGTCGGTATCCAACTCATAGTGACCCTACGTACAACAGGAGAAACACTATTGTCAGTGCTTCTCTGCTGTTCATAGGGTTTTCAATGGCAGATTGATTTTTGGAAGTTGGTTGCCAGGTTTGTCTCCCAAGTCTATAGTATTGGGTGTTCCCAAGCAGTCACACATCCAAGTACTAACCGGGCCTGAACCTGCTTAGCTTCCAAGATCTGATGGGATTGGATGCCACAGGGCTATGGCTACAGGCCCAAGAGGCCATAAGAACACTTATCTATCCAGTCACACAATAGCAGGAAGAGAATTATAAATAGATATAGCTTTGTACCTCTTAAGGAAAAATAACTATATCCATTGCTATATACCAAGATCTCTAGCCTGAAATAGCACTTCCTCATTCCCTTCAGTAGAGAGAAAAGTGAGGGACTAGATGTGGGACTGATCTGGGAAGACAGATACAAGATTGTCTTTCCCTATCAGGTGTATACATTGGCCTTCTCATCCCCTGCACAATATTGGTGCTACCTCTTATTCTTCTGCCTAATGCTCCAACCATACCATTCTGCTTTATACTAAATGGCATAAAAGACCTCCAATGATATGGAGCCTTGAATGATAATTCTGGTTTTGCTTTCTTGGAATATAGAAAAGCATGCTGACCCAAGACTTACAGACTCTCCCCCTTCTCATCTTTTGCTCTGGCCTATGTCAGCCTGCTCCAGACTTTGAACAACTTTCAGTTGTACTTCAAGTGTCCCAGGTCTTAGCCCACTGATATAACAAAACACTCAAGGACAGGTAACGTATAAAGAAAAGAGGTCTATTTAGCTCATAGGTTTAGAGGCTGAAAGTCCTCAATCAGGCAGCCCTATCCTTTCAGCCTCTGGTGAGGGGCCCCTTGTCTGCATAACAACATGGTGGAGAATTAAAAAGGGAAATAGCCACATGCAAAAAAGGGAGATCACATGGCAAAATAGGAAGCCAAAGAGATTCAAGAGCCAGGTTCTCTCTTTTTATAACCAGCTCTTACTGGAACTTACTAGGGACCCATGAGAACTACATTAATCTCTTCCAAGAGTAGTGGCCCTAATAACCTAATTACCTCCAACCAGGTTCCACTTCTTAAAGGTTCCACCACCTCCCAACATCACTACACTGAAGACTAAGCTTCCAGCACTTGAACTTTTGGAGGACATATTTAAACTATATTGAGCCATAGTGCCCCACAACCTATAACCATTAATGGATGTAATTATGATGCCTACATATGGTCCTCTGCTCCCACCTGGGAGAGCCTTCCTATGACTTTGCATGTGCCTGCATATTTGTTTTTTGGGGGTATAGGAGGTGGGGAGCCAAGCAAACAGCACACAGTAAGGATGATTCCTAGTTTGCTGACAATACAAAGGTGGTATAGTGCTCTCATTTTGTTTTTTGAAAATTTATGTGGCTCAGAACAGGAACTAAAAGTAGACAAAGGCTAAGTATCACCTAAAAAGGTGCAAAAAATTAAGACCATTTTTAATGGCTCATTTCAAAGTATAGTTACTTGGTGGGGGGAATTGTCTTTCTGCACTTAATTCAGGGAAAGCATATACTGCCTTGTTATGTTAACAGTTCAAGGTCAGGCTAACTTAGATGAAAAATAAAATTTTCAAAAAGTTTTTCATATGAGAGTTCATCAACCTTCTGAAATTTCCACCATGCTATTCCTATTGCTTTTACCTTCTGAAATCTTTCACTGTGAGATCAACTAGACATTAAGAATTTGCTCCCTAAATATTCACTCACATGAAATATACAAACTGTGTCAAATAAATCCAAGAAGAATAAAGAAAAACAAAAAAGCAGAATGCCATAATGTTTCCCAAAGAATAAATGTTACCCTTTAAAATAAACTTTGCATGCTATGAAAAATTTTAAATGGAAGCTTGAAAAGATAGAGAAAGAAGGAAATCAGCTTTGTGGAAAAAAAGAACTGTAACTTAGGGATTAATTCTGCCATTTTTAATGAAATATTTGTATATTGTAAGTATTTTGTACATTAAAAAACATCGTCAATCAAACCCACAAGCAACCCAAAGCTACTTTTCACATTACTTAAAACTTCAATTATTAGAAAGAATTTAAATGCTTAAAATAATAGAACCATTGAATATTTTTAATGCATGAAGTTCTCATAACAAAATACCATATAATACTGTCAGGTCCACCTCCATGTTAAGGGATAGTATACAATGACTGTGTAAAGACAGCACCCTTGCACTCATAGTATATGAGGATATGTCTTAAGGCATTACATATATTTTAAGGGCAGGTCCTTGAAAGGCTAAAATCAGGGTTACTGCCCTATACTTTGGCTCTGTTCTCTTATACTTACTCTAGACCTCTACAAACAAAAACCTGCCTTGCTTTTTTTGCTTGTGATGGTGGTCATTTCCAAAGCACATAAAACCAAGGTTTCTATGTTGCTTCCCAGTTTGATTAAAGGTTTTTTAATAGAGCATTTCTCTTATAAACATTTTATATTTTTCATTTAGCAAACTCTTACAAGAAACATTTCAATTTAAATCTGAATTATATTTTTAATTATTGCAACACTAATAAAATGTATTATAAAAATGAAGTTCTCAGTAGGGGCACTGAACACTGTAGCACCAAATTCCCCTGTAAAGGTGATAGCCTGGGGTATTTCATCCACGCCTACTTCACAAGACCCTACAACATTACTAATGATTTTAAGCCAATTGCATGGGTTATTTTTCCAAATGAGAATATATATTTTTAAGGAAATTAAAGGGAAATGTGTCTGGATTTTCCTATGGTTATCTGTACTTTCATTTTCTAACCTTTGGAGCTCAAGAAATTAGAATAAATTGGTAAATGCTTTTATCATTCAAAACATCTGTGCTAGAGTACTGGTGCCCATAGCCTTATTACAGAATTTTAAACAGAAGCAGTACATCTGCATTTTTCCTTCATCACTCACATCATCAAGCAGGCCCAAAAATAAGGAGCTTGTGAAGTTCCCGCAAATCCACCTTATAAATTAACACATGCATAACACTACAGAGGAGACTATCAGTTTGACAGTATCTAGTTATCACTTCTTTGAAAGCTGTAGGTGCATGCAATTAACACTCAATAAGAACTTTATATTCAAAAATAACACCAAATCTACATGTGTTGAAGAACAAGGGAATTCATTCTGATTAAAAGTTTGGTATAATGATGAAAATAATACATCCTTTTGGTTTGAAAGGAATTTTTGCTATCTACACATCCAAAACAGGAGAAGAACATGACAATCTGTTCCTGAAACAATACTGAAACAATCAGCCACTGAAAACCCCATGAGGGTCATTATGAGTTGGACCCAACTTGATGGCACATAACAACAATAACACACCCAAAGAATAAGGAAATTAACAAAAGGTGGTAGTAATTAATGTTCTAACAGCTAAACCTTAGGAATTTAGGTAAGAAATAAATTCTTTACAATCTTCTCTGGTTTATTTCTTCCCTGTGGAGTTAAAATTTAGGATAGACTTAAGTTGCAGAGTTTCAAAGAGTAATAAGATAAAGGAGGAATGAGGAATGAGGAATGGGGGAGGGTGTGACCTCAGGGTGAACAGCCAAACTTGAGTAGTCATGGAAATAATTATAACACCAATAATACCAAAGAATGGTGTTAATATAGATGGGCTAGAAAATTCATGTAATAGTACTGACAATGCAAAAAGAAAGTTCACTACAGAAAATGTTTCGATCTTAAACATAATTGGAACCCAAGGATATATAGAAAAATATTACCATAAAAAGACAAGCAAATGGAAGAGAAGTCTTTGGTGGGGGTTGGGACAAGGGAGGAAGTGCACAAGAGGGTAAGGGGGAATTTATCTGTGCAATGTACAACAAAATGCATGTATGGAAATGTCAGTGAACAGCATGTCAGAATGAATCACATTAAGGTGTACATTAAAAATTTCCAATAAAAAAGATTATTAAGTAAGATTTAAGTAAGACTCTTCTTAAGCATATACTGTGCTCTAGCCATACAATACAATAATCCTGTTTCAAAGGGAGTTCAGTTGCCATCAAGCCCACTGACACACAGCCATGGCAATGGTGAAGATAGGTGGCTGTCCACAAAAGAAATGAGCATTCCTGCTTTCCACATAAGGCCGATCTGGCTGCCTACTAAAGGGCTGCATTTCCCACAGCCCCTTGAACTTGGTATGCCTTTTGACTAAGTCCCAGTCAGGGGAGTTTAAGAAAGAGGTGTGCACTGCTCTGCATGTACTCCTTCATGCCCTTTCTCTGTTTTCTAGCTTGAAGCAGAGGATCCCAAGATCCCAGTGGAATAAAGGCAACAAGATAAAAGACAAAATCCCCATAGAGGAGATCACTGTGCAAATACCAAGCATGAGACTATTAAGTGACCAGGAAATAAACTCAGCCTTAAACCATGAAAATTCAGGGATTTATTTTTATGGTAGCTAGTATTATCCTAGCATATAAAATGTTATAAAATAAAATCATGGAAGTAAACTGGGCATAATCACACATACCTGTAATCTCAGGAATTTACAGGCAGAGGCAGGAGGATAATGAGTTCCATGCCAAAGGGAGGGAGCCTGTGTTACTTAGGGAGACCCTGACTCAAAATAAAATTAAAAAGAGGATTAGGGGTGCATCCCAGTGGTAGAGCACTTGCAAAGTATGTGCAAGGCCTCAGGTTCAACCTTCAATTACCAACAACAACAACAAAAAAACCATGGAGGTAAAGCTTTTAACTGTAATTCTTTTTAATGTCCTCTGGATTCTCATGAAGCTAATCTGGCATTTATCTATCCATGGTCCTGAATCTGGGAATCTTGACTGAGAAACAAAGGAGGAAAGTGACTTGTCTAGAATTACACAACTAACCAGTGGACTTCTAGAAACACAATTCAGATCCCATGATTATTTCAGCTTAAAGGAAAATAAGAAAGCTGGACTTTGTAATAAAACCAGCAGGGTCTGGAGTTGAAGTCATCTCAAGTTAATACAATACATGCATGTTTCACAAATAGTCATTAGAAATTCACATTTTGTTAAAAATTGTAGATAATATTTAATTCCATTTAACAAAATCTTCAGTGCACTTCTGAATGGGCTGTTAGACAGTTTCACTTCTGTCTCATGCTATCTTCAGAGAAACCCTCTGGGGTAGGTATAAAAGTAACTGCTTTAGTTGTTGAGTGAACTGAAGTTTTCAAAGAAGTAGAGGAACTTGTTCAAAACTCCACTGCTAATATGAATCTATATGTCCTCAAGGTCTGTATGGCTTCAAACCCCATAGATCCCATACTAACCTGCTCTTAATGTGTTTATGGCCTGCAGCCATAGCACTGTGGCATCGGGTCCTGTCAGATCTCGGAAGCTAAGCAGGGTTGGGCCTAGTTAGTACTTGGATGGGAGACCACCTGGGAACACCAGATACTGTAGGCTTGGGAGAAGGACCCGGCAATCCACTCCCCCAAATCAATCTGCCATTGAAAACCCTATGAATAGCAGAGAAGCACTGACAAGAGTGTTTCACATAGCATAGGGTCACTATAAGTCGGACACTGACTCCATGGCACCTAACAACAACAATAAGTTTATGAGCATACTGAAAAAGTCCTAACTGTGAGGACTTTAAGTGAACATGTAAAGCATAGCATAGCTGCTTAGTTCATTTGGTGCCTGTAGAGCATGTATGTGCAGGTTTGCATGTGTACTGATCCATAGTACAAATGAGAATGAATATTTGTGCACTTGTTCATTGAGGAATGTACGCTACTTTTTTTAATAACCCTAGTTTTGAGACATCAGAGACACAGAAACCCTCATTAACAACAGCATGTGCAGCTCAGTATCAGCTTCCAAAGGCACACAGTACCTGAAGAACACAGAAAGCTCACATGGCAGCATTGCACAGCATTGACTCTGGAGTCACATGCTGTGTGTTCAGTTTACTAATTATGGCACCTTGGACAAACTATGTAATATTCTTAGCTTTGGTTTCTCCACTTGTTAAGTGATAATAATAAGAATGCCTATCTCAAATGTACTGTTACAAGCTAATGCTTAGAGAAGCTGATATGGACTGAATGTGTCTCCCCAGAACTCATATTTTGAAGCCATAATCCTCAATGTGCTGGTGTTTGGAGGTGTAGGAGGTATCTATGTCCTGAGGGTGGATCTTTTGTGAATAGGATCAGTGCCCTTATAAGAGACAGGAGAGAGATCATTTCTCTCTCAACGATACAAGGATACAAGAAGATGGTCATCTCCAACCTGGGACAAGCACTCTCACCAGGCATCAAATTAGCTGGCACCTTCCTCTTGAACATTTCAGACTCCAGAATTGTGAGCAATAAATGTCTGCTGTTTAAACCACACTGTGTATGATGTTGTTACAGAAGTTTGGGTTGACTAAAACAGAAGCCTTGAAATTTTCTGGCACATGATAATCTGCTATATAGATATTTGTTTATAAGCATAGTAAAAACAAAATATTCTCCTGACCAAAAAAAAAATAAAGGCAATGAGAACCAAAGACATTAACAGAGTATAATTGCATTTGTAAAGTGATTTATATCAATAACTCTAATTTATAACACACATATAAGGCCAAGGGCTTTTGGAAGTATATTCTGTAGAACATCTCCTAAACATAGTATACAAGGAAAATCCTCCATGATCAAATAGGCTTAGGAAGGCAACACCCTGGCACCCATGAAAACTACCACTCAGATCTGTTGAGAGGTATAGATCCACCACCATGTTTCCACTGAGACATTTCCCATGAGCCCCTAACAGTCAATGAATGAGCCAGCAAAAGAACAAATGCAAGACACAGGACTCTCCTGATGGACAATTTTGACTTGAAACTCTATCAACCTCATAGAACTATACTGCAATCTGAGACTTTCCACACAGTTGCCTTCTCTTATCCTGTCCTTTATAGATTTCAGATTTGAACTGTGATCTGAAGGCTCTCTATATCTTCTCCTGATCCTGTCCATTCATCCTTTATGGTCTTTTATCATCCCTTCATGTGTTACACTGCTTTGTCACTGTAACAAAGTACCTGACATTAAGAGATTAAGGTAAGAAAGATTTATTTTGGCTTGCACTTTCAGGAGTTTCAGTGTATGCTCAGCTGGCCCCAATGCTATGGGTATGAGGTAAAGCCAAGACACATTGGAAAGGACTGATAGAGGAAAACAATTGACCTCATGGGCCAGGAAATAGAGAGAAAGAAACAGGGGTCTGAAGACAAGACACACCTTTCAAAGGCATGGCCCTAGTTCCCTGCTTTCTCCAATTAGGCCCTACCTCCTAGATTCTATCACCTCCTGATAATACCATCAAATTATAAATATATTAGTGGACCAGTCATTGATTAGGTTAGACCCTTCATGATCTAATCACATTTCCCAAGCCCCTTAGCTGGCAACCAAGCCATATGAGCTCTTGGGAGACATTGCAGATTCAAACAATAACACCTCATCACCCCCCAAAACATTCCCTTTCTCATCTAATCCCATCATGCCTTCACATCTGCAAAGACCTGAATTATCACAAATGGGCCTGAGAATCTGGAAAAAAACAGATGAGAAAATGATGTTTAGATATGCCTTATCACGCCTAATAAAACAGAGAATACATCCTCCTGCATGGTATATGGGCTTTGCAGAATCCCTGGAAGAAAGTCATGGCCCAACAGTCAAAGAATTAAGTAATAATGATCTAGGAAAAATGTATATGACATCATTGCTGGTATAAGTACAAAGGCATTCGATAGAGATGATAGGGACAATACTTAGAAGGATGAAGAGTTATCTAGGTTCTCCTAAATGGGATTGATGTTCTGCATAAGGATAATGAGACAGTGAGGTCGTGAGAAGTAGTTTAAGACTAAAGTATGGGACAAAAAAGCCTTGGTCACTTGTCAGGAGACAAGTATCTCCTGCAGTGGAAGATGAAGGACAAACCAAAGACCCAATTGAGGGTTCCCGAGCTCCACAAATGTTTCAGTGCTCAGCCAGGATAAGTCTGTATTAAGTTCAAGTACTTGACTGGGAAAATGTGAAACCCTGAAATACAGATGAAAGTTTTTGGGCAGATGCTATGAAGGATTCTTGCTCTGAAAACCCCCAAAACCCTCAAAGCTTTCTGAGGACACAGACATTTCCCTAGAAAGTGCCAGTACTTCTCTTATACCCAAAAATGCTGCAGAGATCTACCCCAACAATGCGGTAGTTTCCTGACAGGCAGATAACAAGCTAAATCCCAGGGTAACTGTACTAGGAACATGCTGGGTCTGATGAGTGAGAAAAAGAGATTATACATGAAAAGAACGACAAGAATTAGCTAGCATGTACTGGCAGGAATCTGAGAATTTTCTCCAGGTTTGAATTTTGAGGTTGCTTAATTGAGAGGTTCATAATTTTAGACTAGGTAGGAAATAATTAATTGACTTGAGTGCATTGTGATTTAATCCCCTAGCAAGGATGCCAGGGATCAAGAGAAGTTCAGGTTAGGGTAATTCTTAGCTGTCTGGAAAAAGCAATGGCCAATGCTGAGTGAAATGGATATGCTTGAGTTGTTTTGGCAGATGGCATAGGAAAGAATAAAGAGGATGAAAAAAGTGGGCATAAAGCAATGGACACAGAATATGCAGACAGGCAACACACCACATAATTATAGTCCATGGGAAGGCAAAGAGACACACCAACCAGTAAGAGGGACACTGCCATCATAGAATTGTTCAGTATTGACAATCACCTGCTGGCCAGATTTAAAAAGGAGTCATAGAAATGAGTGTGCTAATATCCATAGGAATAATAGTGCTCTAAAAATGGGTCCCCAACCCCGGGGCCACAGACCTGTATGTCTACTAGGGACAGAGTTGCACAGCAGGAAATGAGTGATGGGTAACCCAGCAAACTTCATCTGTATTTACAGAGACTCCTCATCACTTGCACCTGAGCTCTACCTGTAATCCATGGAAAAAAATTCTTACACAAAACCAGTCCCCAGTGCAAAACAGATTGGGAACTGCTGCTCTAAATGGAGATTGCTTTACATTTAGAAGCTAGGAAGCTGAAATTACTGTAACAGCCAAAATGATTAGATGATCAGCCCATAAGTTTAAATTGGAGATAATTGTAGAGACAGTTATTAGACTTCAATGTTCCTATGGCAAAATAGGTTGGAGATTAACACAAGTGCATCATTATACCTACAATCACAAATAGCAATAATGGAAGATCAAAAGTCTGAAGGAAAGATCTTCAAGAAAAGTCAACATATCTTTCTCATTTCCCAACCCTGAGCCAATTTTCAAATCTGGAATTATCTGACTGAAGAATTGGTTAAGTCTCTAGAAGAAAGGGTGCTGCATTTCCCTTGTCCCTCCCCAAAGGGATCTACCATGACATAGTCATATAACTATACACTACAGAAAAGGACCACTCATACATTTTAAGGACTAGGACAGACGGTCTGAGTGGACATTGATACTCAGAAAACTAATGGATCATTATGGCTTCTCTGTTAAAGTTGGGGCTTATGGTGACCAGGTAATGAATGAAGTCTTGGCTTGAGCTCAGTTCATGATGAGCCCAATAGGTCCAGGCACCCACTCAGTGGTGATCTCTCTAATTTCTGAGCATACCATCAGAATTTATATACTTAGCAGTTGAAGTCACCACTGTTGTATCATCTGGTCATGGGAAAAACCAAGTGGAAACTTTGTAATTGCTCCCCACTTCTGGTCAAAATAGCCAATTAAAAAATTGATTTTATCACAGTGGTGAGATACTAAAGGATCCAGGGGAAATTTTGCTATCATATCTCCAATTATTCTTCCAGACTGACTCTTGGAGGAGCCAGATGGAACCTGGAGAATGACTATATCCTACCACAGACTCAACCGAAGTATCATCCTCACCTCAGCCATTATGCTGGATGTGGAATCCCTACATCAGATTAGTAAGTTAGTAAGGCTTTATTTGTCAGACAGTTTTAGTGAGTACAATTGATATATGACAAGAACTTTAAATATTTAAAATATGCAATTTGATGAGTTTGGACATATGCAAACATCTATGATACCATCACCACAATCAAAGTAATAGATATATCCAACATTTCTAAATGTTTCCTTATATCTCTTTATTTTGCTTTTTGATATTTTTTGAAAGAACACTTAACATGAGAGCTACCTTCTTAACAATTTTGAAGTGCACAATAGCATATTGCTAACTATAGGCATTGCATTAAAGAGCAGATCTCCAGTACTTACTCATCTGGCATAACTGAAACTTTATACCCATTGAACAATATCCCTCTTACAGTCCCTTGCAACTGTTACTGTAATCTCTGCTTCTAAGTTTGACTATCACTGATGCCTTCTTAAAAGTGGATGTTACCACTGTCAAGGCAAATGTGCTCTCCTTCTATTTCAAATAGAAAATAGTCTAACAAACAGTCACCATTCATATAGAATAAACAACACTATTCCTGTATGCTGGGATTTAGCTCAGTTGGTAGAGCACTGCGCTGCAGTCTCTGAGGTCCAGAGCTCAATTTCTAGCACCGCAAAAATGGGAGAAGGGGCTGGCAATCCACTCCCAAGGCAGTCCAGAATCAGCCAGCCATTGAAAACCCTATGAGGGTTGCTATGGGTCGGATACTGACTCGATGGCACCTAACAACAACAACAACAACATTCCTGTATAGTTGTGCCTTAGATAAGAAATTGCAATTTTTCTTGCCTCCTATTATAATAAAGCCCAAAGACATATGGGTTGCTTTAACATACCACAGAACAACATTTTGATCTAGTTCATCAATAAAGTAATTCAGATTCGACAGGATAAGCAAACATGGCCAGCATGTTGGATGTCTTGGTAAACCAGATTTCAGGAAGCTAATCCTATTTTGGCATCTGCTTCTCTGAGGTGTACAATAAAACTAGTAAGCACATAATCTCTTTTGGAGCACCACATGGCTCTTTAGAATTTCAAAGAAGTTTTGTTGAACTTTATTTAATCCCAAATTACCATGACATGTTTTACCTCACAATCTTTTTTTCAATAACCCCAATGCAATGCCTCACTGATGCTAACACGGCTCTCCTCAGTTCCTTCTCACTCTTTGGTGAGAATGTCCTGTCTTTTCCCATCTGTTCTCCTCTCTGAGCACTATGTTCTCCACAAAGTATTGCCTAACTGTGTCTTTCCCACTGGGAATTCTCTCCTGATCGCCATGGACAATTTTACCTGCCTCATCGTTTATCATTTTCTATTATAGCACAACTTGTATCATTGTAAGTGCATTTGCTTCAACTACACTGCAATGTTCTCAAGGGTAGAGATTTTCTTCCTTTTTTTGTTGTTGATGTGCTTTATTTTATTTTTCACAGGATGAAGCACTCAACATCAATAGATTCTTAAGAAATTATTAATTGGTAGGTAGACAGATTATAACAAAAATATTCCTGCCTTCATTATTACTATCTATAAACTAAGCAACTGGTTCTTGAACATTAGTGTGCATCAGAGTCACCCAAGAGCTTGTTAATATACAAATGGCTAGGTTGGACCCAATCTTAAAGATTCTGATTCAGGGGTTTGGGGAATGCCTCAAGAATTTTCATTTCTAATATGTTCTCAAGTACCTTGATCTTGCTGGTTAAGGAACCACACTGAGAACTACTGGACTAGATCAAGGAAACAGACCCTTTGGCCATTCATGTATTGATGATCATATTTCCTCAAATAAGCCTTATGATATAAAATTTTCAGTAGACATTTAAAACTAGAAACAAATAGGTACTCATCACTTAAAAATCACATTCCTCATGAAATTGCTCATCTCTTTTGCCTATTAAGCACCAAAAATAGCCTCTTTCTTTTCATCATACCTGTGTGACTATATAATTAATTATCCAAGCTAGAATACCCTTGTCTAGGAAATTGCTAAACTGGACAAAGTGCTAGGACTGCAGGACTGTCCTAAGCAAATCAGGACATATGGTCTCTATTTGTGCCTATTCCTCTCTCATCACCTCCTGCCCTTGAATCTATTCTTTTCTTCTTCAGTCACCTTTCCTATGCTAAGAAACAGACAAGTATCCATCCTTTCACTTATAACTCTCTCTGTCTCCCTTTCTATCTATACAACCACACTTCCTCTTTCTCTCTTTCTCCCCCCTCCACTCTATCTCATTATGCATCTTCCCTTTTATTGAGACTTCCTGAAAATAAGGAAAGTAATAAAGAACAGAAATCAGATATGAATCAAAATACCAGCTTCATTGCTAGTATATTTGTATTAGAGAATTTAGTTTGCACCTTAGCACAGAACAAACACAGACTATCTTACTTCCTCTGGAATCGACATCTCCCTACACAGAACAAGGTCATTGGAGGGAAGGAAAAGAGACTCAGCCTACAGAAATACTGAATCAAAAGAAAGAGAAAGAAACAGGGCTCAAAGAGACATACTTAATAATCTCTCAAAATCACCAATTAACAAAGCTTTCTTCTTGAACAATGGGTCTGAGGAGGTTGAGAGAAAAATATAAAATTCCCTCTTAATATCTGTGAAGTTCTCATTTCTGTGGTGCAGGGCAAAAGTATAGAAAAGGGGTGATGGAAAATGGTTGTAAGTATATCTTCCCATTTGACATTCATACTCAAGTCATTTGAAAAAAATGCATTGTTAGCATGTAGAACATGTTACTACGGTGGGTCAGAGGGAATATCAATATTTATCTTATTGGTAAATATGTATTAAAGCAATTATAACCTTCCAAACATTCTCTTAGGTATCTTATACATAGTAATTCATGTGATTCTCACAGTAGTGGTATATAACCTGACACACAGAGAGGTTAGGTAACATCCTGAAGCTACATATACCAGGTAGCAGTGCTTGTACTTAACCAAAACCATCAGGCCCAAGATCACAGTTCTTAATCACCAGGTTATGTTGGTTTATGATAACATCCCTCTCTAACAATTTACAGCCTAGCAGAACAGGTTTAGGTCAGTTGGTAGAGTTCAGAGCTGCACTCTCTGAAGACCTAGTTGGATCCCTATCACGACAAAAACAGGAAAAGGACATGGGAATCCAATTCTGAAGTAACCCCAAAACAATCAGCCATTGAAAACCCTATGAGGATCACTATGAGTTGGACCAGACTGGACAGTACCTAATAACAACAAACAGGACAGAAACAAAAAGTTATAGGTAGGTAGTATTTACTAAGTATACCTAAGTGATTTCAGTGTAGCTCAAGATGGTTTCTTATAGAGGAAAAAAAATTGACTCAATTGTCCATAAATTCTTTGGCAGAAGTGTGTCTACAGCTGGGTACCAAGGAGGGACTGAGGGATGTTCATCAATATGTTGGGAAGTTCAACAGGGAGCTTAGAGTAAGAACTGTAGGAAGATGAAATAATTGTATCAAGAGAGAAGCTCTTGTTTTGAAAGATTATAGGTAGAAAGTTTCAAAAGACACCCTTGCTATTGGTTCAATTAGAGATCTCCCTAAACAAAGCTGACAAAGTTAAAAGTGTTAGCTGAATTTTAAATCATTTATTTGAAGGCTCAAGAAAATGGATAAGAAAACTATAATGCAGATTCTGAAGTCTGGAACAGAATGGTAGGCTGAGTTATGGAAGAGGCAAATAATAGCACAGAAGATGTCATTAGCACAGAGACTCCAAAAAGAGAACCAGGAGTTGAGTGGAATGAGTATAAAACTGGACAACAAATATATAAATAGACAAATATATGAAAGAAGCAGCCCATACTGTCAACATCAGTATGAAAATATTTCTAAAACATTAATAGTGAGAAATATCCAAACTAAATCACTGAGAAATCACAAAATATCTATTAGAATGACAGAAACATCAGAAAAAGGACAAAAACTAAATGTGAGAAAAGTTACAAAGAGATTGAATTCCCATATGCTGTGGGTGGAAAGGTGATCTGATTCAGCTACTTCAAAAAGTAATCTGGAAATAACTCATGAAAATCATGAATGTGCATGCTCTCTGGCCCAGTAGATACAGTCCCAGGCAGGTAACTGTCCCAGAAAAATGCTTGCACATGTCCCAAGGAGGACAGGAATGTTCATCACAACAGTGACTTAGAAACTACATAGGTCTCTATCATTAGAGAAATGGGGTTTAAAATGTGGTAGAATGGCTAGATTATTCATGCAATATTACTGACAATGTAAAAAGATAGATCACTACAGAAAAAAGTGTAGGCTTAAATCATAATTGGGATGCAAGGGTATACAGTAAAATATTCCCACAAAAAGACACACAAGTACAAGAGAGGTCATTGGTAGGGGTGTGAGGGGTGAGGAGGGGCACAAAAGGGTAAGGGGGAAGTTATCTGTGCAATGTACAATGAAACGCATATATGGAAATGTCACAATGAAATGCATGCCAGAATGAAATACATTAAGTTGTCCATTAAAAATTTCCAATAAAAAATGTGGTAGAATGCACAAGCTGAAAAAAAATCTAGATATACAACCTGGAATAAATTTTAAAAACATGATGTTGAAAGAAAAAGATAAGAACAAAAAATATATTGCATAACAACCACATACATTAAAACCACATTGATACATAAAAATATATATATATCTCAGGCTTTAACCTCCATCCCACCAAGATGGTGCTTAGAAGTATCATCAATGACCACTTGTGGTTTATATATCACCTCCACTTGGTGATAACTCTTGAAGCAAGTAATTGCTCCCTCCTGCTATACTTTCTTTACTTGGCTCCAGGACCCCACACTCTCCTGGGGGTTAATCTCTCTCTCACCAGCTGCAATGTCTCAGTCCTTTTATTTGCTTATAGTTATGTTCCCACATTCTAGGTGTCAAAGTGCCCCAGGTTCAGCCTAAAGCCTCATTTCTTCCCTAACCACACTCACACACTTGGTGATCTCATCCAAACCTGTGACATTAAGTAACATAACTATCCTACTGACTTTCTTCTAAATTGGGGTATGTCTGTCCAACTGACTACTTAACAAATCCATAGCCATCCAAATTTAATATATCCAACTTCAAACTCCATCTCTCTCTGCTCTATCCCACAAAACTATACTTCATATAGGCATTTTCAGAAAATGGCAAGTCAATCTTTCCAGTGCTTGCTGCAACAAAAGACCTTAGATTCAGTATGTTAATATAACTTGTTGCCTGTTGTTATTATTGGTGCTGTTGAGTCAGATCTGGTTCTTAGTGACCGTATGTACAACAGAAGATATACCTTCCAACACTGCGTGATGCTGGGCACTATGTCAGGGCTTCTCTGCTATTCATAAGGTTTTCAATGGCTGATTTTGCAGAGTATTCTTCAGGAGTGGGCTGCCACATCCTTCTCCCATTTTTGCAGTGCTGGGGGGTCCAAGGCTTTAGAGTATGCACAGCAAGAACTCTACCAAATGAGCTAAAACTTCAGCCCTCTTATTGCCTCTACATATGAAGTATGTCCTTAATCTGGCCACTTTCAGCAGCACAGTTTCCAGGAGGCTAGTCTGGTGCCTCACTGCCTCTCATATGGCTTACTACAAAAGCACCACCCTCCAACTGTGCTCACTCAGAATCCATACTACACATTGTGGCCAAAAGCATCTGTTGAAAATACCAGGCAAATCATACATATATAAATGAAAATTTTCTCCAAAGTTAATACAATGCAACTCACTCAAATATTTTGGATCGTATTACATTTTCATATACCAATCATTACACTGATTTCATGACCCACTAGTGGGTCAAAATGTACTTTGAAAAGCACTGATTTAGGAAGAGGTAAGAATAGAGAGAGTTTTGACACTAGGTATGTAAGCTGGATAAAATGAATAAAGAAATGCAGGAGAATGAAAGAGTATTAATGATTATTTTAATGTTTTACTAACATATATTGGGTATTTTGTAAGATGGGAATTGTGCTAAATACTTGAACATATTGCCCCTTTTAAATCCTTAGATTAATTGACATATGAGGAGCCTAAAAGTTTGTCCAAGGTCAAGTATCTACTAAGTTGAAAAGCCAGAATTCTAACCCAGCTCTATAGATTTTATTAGCCTCCCTCTGTAACCAAGATATCATTTCCTCTCTATATATGTCCCATTATTATTGTATAAGCTATCTATGCTAATTTTAAAAATAGAAAATGGCTCCATTTTTTTCTATTTCAACTTACTGTCATGTATATAATTGTCATGACTTATATTTCTTTTCAAATGTTACTCTAAACATTCACATTAATGACAGAGTGGCAGAGCTAGACTCTGTCATGTGTATTTATAATGCTAGCCACTTGGGAGGCTGAGGCAGGAGGATTGCAGGTTTGACACCAAAGGCAGTCTGTGCAACTTAGGGAGACTCTGCCTCAAAAATAAATTAACAAGTAAATAAATAAATAAGTAAATTAATAAAGGGGTTAGAGTGCGGCTCAGTCACAGAGTGCTTGCCTAGAACATGCAGGCACATGAGTTCAATTCCCAGTACTCCCAAAACATGTTTTTAAAAAAACTGTGGCAGAATGTTATTATTCCATAGGTTGTACCTTTTTAGTAAAGTGAAGGGACACCAGCATTAGCAGATTGGCCTAGGGAATAATAAATCTTGATTATGCTGGAAGTTAAGCAAGTTCAAGTGTGAAGACCTCAGTAATATTTTGAATGATTAGTTAGTCTGGTTTTAGCACAAAACAAAGAATATGATAGATCAATATGTTTATTCCAATTTTTCCAACTTCCTTGGTAATACATAGTCCTTTCCCTGGCTTGCTTATGTGCTGTGTGTTCCCTTTTGGGTACAGGAGAAAATCATTTTCTATTCAGCACAAAAGCTTGTCCACATTAATCTCTCATGGGCCAGAGATTGACTGACAGGAAAGAACCAAAGGTGACATGCTGATTTTAGTTTCAGCATGAAAGAAAGGAAAGAGAAAATAGATCCAACCAAAGAGGCATAGAAGAATGAAGAAAATGTCTGAAAACAAAGAAGAATGGGGGAAGAGCTAGGAAGATAATGCTGAACTAAAATATAAATTAAAAAGCAAGTTGGAAAGTAAAAAAGAAAGGGGTCAATATTTTACCCCTCCAATTTAGATAAAAATCATCCAAATTGGCCCCAAGTAGAGGGATCTAAAGTCTACAGCCATGTCACCCTGGCATCTGATTTCCTCAGATCTCGGAAGTTAAGCAGGGTTGGACCCAGTTACACTTTGGATGGGGGACAACCTGGGAATACTGAGTGCTGTAGGCTTGGAAGAAGGACCAAGCAGCCCATTCCAAAACAATCAGCCATCAAAAACACTGTAAATAGCAGAGAAGCACTGACAATAATGCCAAGCATGGCAGTGTCAGGTAGTGTTTCCTTCTGTTGTGCATAGGGTCACTACGAGTCAGACATGACTTGACAGCACCTAACAACAACAGAGGGGCCTAAAAGGACAGAGGTATGACCCTGAAAGTAGAAAATAGTTTAAAACAAATCAAATCCACTTTGAACAACTTAAGAAATAATAGTGGAGGGAGAAAGTCTCTGGTTTAAGATGAGGATAAAAGCAGGAATAGGATTGAATACAGATGAAGAAAATTCATGACCAAAAAAAATCATTCTGTAAGCCACTTCATTCTTCAACAGCACAGGCTTTCCCATCTGTGCCAAACATTATGCTGAGTGCATGAGAAACAAACCCAAATGAGACCTGGTCTTGCCTTCTAGGAACCCACTATCCTATTAGCACCCTACTAGTCCACAGATCATCACAACACACTGTGTGAATTCTGTGACAAAGAACACACAGGATATTATGGAGGGGACAGGAACATGATGACAAGGGCCCTAACCGAGATTAGGGAAGAGGTGGGAAAAAATAAATCACTGGTGCTTCTTAGACAAAGACAAAGACTTAGATTTAGACAAAGAGTGTTTATAGGCATTTCAAAGAGCAGCAATGGAGCAAAAATGGCACAGAGGTGAGAGAGAGAAGGGCAGTTTCTGGAGGATGAGGCAGTTGTGTGGTGGATGGTATTGGCTAGGTAGTATGGGTAGTATGCTAAGGAGCTTAGCCTCTGTCCCAAAGACTAAAAACAACCTTAGACACATAAAGTAGAGGAATAGCATATTTTGACAGAACAACATGAAGAGCAAATGAGAGTACAGACAAGATTGGAAGAGATAAAATTGCCATGCTGGTGTCAAGAAAGTTGGATAGGAGGTTGTGGTAGCAATCTAAAGGAGAAATGATGAGAGGTTGATCTAAGGTTGGAGCAATGAGGATGGAAAAGAGGAGACAAAGCCAAAAATGCTTGAAGAGATAAAAGTAGCAAAATATGGTGGCCACATGTAGAGATAGATTTGAATGTGTGTGTGTGGGGGGGTGCAATTTCCACATGTGTGGGTTGAATGATAGGGCAGTAGCTTGGGTACCATTCCAGGCAGTGAATCAGGAGGAGGAGCATATGAGGAAATACAGAAAGGAGATGAGAAGTTCAGCCTTAGAATTGAGAAGTTTAAGACCAGGCACTCCCAGCAATTCAGGAGGCGAATTCAGGAGGCAGAGGCAGGAGGATCACAAGTGTGAGGCCAGAGGCAACCTGTGCAATTTAGAGAGACCCTGTCTCAAGATTTAAAAAAAAATTCTTTTTAATGAGCTAGTGGTACAGCCTAGTAGTAGAGCACTTGCAAAATACATGGGAGGCTCTGATTTCAACCACCAAGTATCTCAAAAAATAAATTAACATAAAAATAAGTGACAAGTTTGTGTTGTGAAGCATGGATACAGGATTCAGGAGAGATGATGGGTGATGGGTGAAGCCTCAACAATGAATTAGATTCTCGGAAAGAGTGGAGAGAGTCAAAAATGAGGCTCAGTTAGGAAGGAATCTCTCAGATAGCAGCATTAAAGTAGTGAGCAGGAAAAAATAAAGGAGGAACAAAAGAGACTGGAAATAAGTTGCCCAAACATGAGGAAAAAGAATAGAGGTAATAGCAAGAGAAGAGACTAGAGATAGGAAGAAGAGTATTTAATAATGGCAAACTCTCAAAAGCAAGTAAACAAGGATGGAAAAGTGTCAATTGGATATGACTTCTGTTGTTGTGAGGTGCCCTCGTGTTGGGTCCAACTCACAGCGACCTTCTCAGGGTTTTCAATGGCTGATTTCTTTGGGATTGCTTAGGGAATCAATTGCTACATCCTTCTTCCATGTTTTGGTGCTGGGGATCGAATTCAGGTCCTCAGAGAGTGTAGTGTGGCACTCTACCAACTGAGCTGAACCCCAGCCCCTGTCAATTGGATAGAGCAACTGGGAAGTATTTACCAGTACAAGTTCAGGAATAGGGGGCAAAAGTCTGATTGCAATGGATCGAAGAGGGAATTTGAGATAACAGTACAAAAATACTAAAAATGTGCTGCCTCTCCCACAAAAGCCATAGCTTTGAAGAAATGAAGAAGATTGAGGTTTTCATTCTTTTACTATGGTTTTGCTTCATGTTATTTTAAAGATTTACACCTCAGCAGATTAATAGTTTATGAGCAAACAACTAGTAGGAAATAATCAGAAGAAAAATAAGGTTTTGGGTGACTGAAGGAAGCAGTATCTAGAACACAGGAGGAAAAATATTCTAGAGAATGGTAGAGTAATGAGGGACATCAGCTTATAACAAGGGTGTCGGGAGGAAGTAAAATTGATATGCATCTTAGACTTTGTTAGAGAGTATCTAGTGATACACACTTAATGTCCATGATGATAATGACTATCCAAATGTCTAACATTGAAGGAAAGTGTATAGTCTGACTTTGCCCATCCACACCTGACAGTTATAAATGGCATGCATTTCCAAATGAATATTAGGATGCTTTTTCTGCAGCATCATGACTTTGTCTAATTCCTAGCATGCGCTGAAATGTATAGTGGTAGCAGAGACCAGCAGCTACACAAGCTATCCCTCTCTTTATGTTCTACCACCTTCTACCAGGAAGATGAAGCCTATTATATTAACACATTTGTTACTGACTACTGCAGCAGTATATAGACAGGGAACTGCCAGAAAATCAAGCCAGATTCAGAAGAGGGCATAGAACAAGGGATGTCATTTTTTATGTCAGATGGATATTAGCTGAAAGCAGAGAATACTGAAAAGGTGTCTATCTATGTTTTAGTGACTAGACATAGGCATTTGACTGTGTGGATCATAACAAATTATGGTTAACACTGTGGAGAATGAGAATACCAGAGCACGTAATTGTACTCATGAGGAATCTGTACATGGACTAAGAGGCAGTCTTTCAAACAGAAAAAGAAAATACTGCTTGG
The DNA here is from genome assembly GCA_007922755.1 of Pedetes capensis. Taxonomy (NCBI): domain Eukaryota; kingdom Metazoa; phylum Chordata; class Mammalia; order Rodentia; family Pedetidae; genus Pedetes; species Pedetes capensis. The sequence goes on along the minus strand of VMDO01009984.1, from coordinate 18,898 downwards.
TTTAAAGTTAAGAAAGGTGTGCATCAGGGCTGTATCTTTTTACCATACCTCTTCAATCTCTATACTGAGCAAATAATCTGAGAAGTTGGACTTTATGAAGAAGATTGTGGCATCATGATTGGTGGAAGATTCATTAACAACCTGCATTATGCAGATGGCACAACTCTGCTTGCTGAAAGAGAAGAGGATTTGAAACATTTACTGGTGAAGGTCAAAGAACACATCTTTCAATATGGATTGTGCCTCAACATCAACAAAACAAAAATCCCTACAACTGGATCAGTACACCAACTCATGATCAATGGAGAAAAGATTGAGGTTGTCCAAGAATTTGCTTGATTCTACAGTCAATACCTATGGAAGCAGCAGTCAAGAAATCAAAAGATGCATTGCGTTGGAAAAAGCTGTTGCAAAAGACTTCTTTAACATGTTGAAAAGTAAATATGTCACATTGAAGACAAAGGTGCACCTAATTCATGCCATGGTATTTTCAGTCACATTATATGGTTGTGAAAGCTGGATATTGAATAAGCAAGACAGGAGAGGAACTGATGCTTTTGAATTATGGTACTGGAGACAAATATTGAATATAGCATGAATTGCCAAAAGAACCAACAGATCTGTCCTAGAAGAAGTACAACCAGAGTGCTCCTTGGAATCAAGGATGACTACACTACATCTTACATATTTTGGACATGTAGTCAGGGAGGACCAATCCCTGGAGAAGGATATCATATTTCAGAGAGGGGCAGATCAGCAAGAAAAAGAAAACCCCTCAACTAGATGGATTGACACAGGGGCTACAACAATAGGCCAAAACATAAATAAGATTATGTGCCTGGCACAGAATTTGGGAGTGTTTCTTTGTATTGTACATAGGGTCAGTATGAGTCGGACCCAACTCAATAGCACATAACAACAACAACTGCAGGGTGAAAAGAAATATTTGCTAAAGGTGGGAGCATTTTTCCATACATAAAGGTCCCTTCTTAATTCAAGGAAAAATTCTTAAAAAGCTGATGTCAGGAAAAAGATGAGCTTTTTGCACTATGGTACTAGTCACACCTACTGACTGGTAGAAAATGGAGCATTAGTTACCAGGTACATAAAATAGTAGATTTCAAACGCCAAATCCCAAAATGTAATGAGTAGCAAGAATGAGAGTTTTGAGACACATAGATATAAACATACAACCTTTACAAACATACGTATATATGCACACACAAAGAGTTGTCCATTATATCTTTGGGGGATTGGTTCTGGAACCCCAGGGGAGAGCAAAACCCACAGATACTCAAGCCCCTTATATAAAATGGGGTAGTATTGGCACATCCTTCTGGATACTTTAAATCAACTCAGTCAACTCTGCATGTAATGGTTTGGATATAAAATGGTCCCAAAGGCTCATGTGTTGCAAAAATCTAACACACTGCATTACTTATATCTAATCTAATATAAATGCTATGTAAATAGTTTTTATACTGTATTATTTGGGGAATAATGACAAGATGTTCAGTATAGACACTGTTTTGGGTTCATGTTTGTTGACTCTGTGGGTGCAGAACCTGCAGATACACAGAACAATAATACACACATACACAAGACAAAGCTTAAATGAAAGATGAAAATAATATTAATATTTTTTATTAATATTTGAAACAATAAAATAAAATGAATCAGTCTGAGACCTTCTTAAACCCAACCCTCCTAATCCCTTCCCAGAGTGAATGCACTTACACTCTTATTCCCAATATATAGCTATTTCCACAATACTGCTCCAGACAAAGATTCCATTATGACCCTGGTATCTACGACAGAAAAATCACTCCATGCATTTGGATGTTAACTCTAACACTCTTTCTACACTGGGCATCTCATTTTCATCCTATCCTTATGTCTAAACCTCTATTTCATATGTCCTATCTTATTATCCTCTATGCTGCATTCTGAGAACTTTTCTCAGATCTATCTCACCATACTATACCACCCTGGCCTCTGATCTCCTCAGATCTCAAAAGCTAAGCAGTGTCTGACCTGGTTAATACTTGGATGGGAGACCACCTTGGAATACCAGGTGTTGTAGGCTTGGGAGAAGGACTTTCCAGCCCACTCCTGAAATAATCAGCCACCAAAAACTCCATGAGTAGCAGAGAAGTACTGACAGTGCCAGGCATGCCACAGTGTTGGGGAATGTTTCATCTGTTGTACCTTGGGTTGCTATGAGTCGGACCCAATCTGATGGCACCTAATAACAACAACAGTAAATTTCTTTAGCTATATAATACACTAGATGAGCATTTCATGAATTTTAATTTTAGTGGCTTCTTCCTTCTTTGGCAAAAGTTTTATTTTGTACTTTTTCATATCTGAAAGCATCTTTTCTTATTCTTTATGATACTAGTTTTTGCTTTCTTAATCATTCTAAGAGTGCAGTAATTACTACATGGCCTCTTTACACCATTACCTCAAGTTCCATGAGAGTGATTTTTCATAAGTGTGTATTGACTGACTCCCTCCAGGTGTGATTTTTCTTTGTGTGGTTTCTATTTTTTTCTCATGAGTTCACTTTTAGCGGGATGTTTTTCTGCTAAGAGTCCTGGGTGCCTTGATTTGATTGTTATATAATTATGTGTCCTTTGCTTTACTGATTCAAGACTTTTAAAATTAAAATTTGCCTTGAGGAGTTCAGCGAAACATTTGTAAAATAGCTTCAGTCTTTCAGTCCATTTGTGGCTCTGCTCAAGGTCTTCAATTTGCCACTGAAGTAGTTTATTCCTCACCAAGGATTATGGTGAAATCAACAATTGGACAACAATTGGACAATTGAGCAAACTTTTCAACTTCTCTTTTACTCCATTCCTTGAGCATAGCTATTAATTGCCATTCTTTTAATGGACTCCAAGATCACAAATCCTATCCCCCAATAGGTACTCAACTCTAGGCACTAATGCCAAGACCCTATATGCAGACTTATCTGATATTCCTGCCCTTCAGTCATAGAGCTGCCAAAGAAAAACAGTTAAGCATTCTGGTTTTAAATTTCCCTTCCATTCCTGCATCTACAGATCACTCTTCCTCTATTTAGCACTCAGAATTTGCATTCATTAAAACATATTCACTGTGTCTATGTGTTATAAGAAGAACAAAGATTTATCCAACATTGTTGTTGTTAGGTACCCTCGAACTGGGTCAGATTCATAGTGATCCTCATAGGGTTTTCAATAACTGATTTTTCAGAATTGGTTTGGGTGTGGATTGTCATGACCTCACATTTTTGTGGTGCTGGAGATTAGACCCGAGTCCTCAAGAGAGTACAGAGCAGCACTTTGCCAACTGAGCTAAATCCCAGCCCCCTTGTTAACTGCAGTCAAATCAGATCTGACTCATAGTTACCCTAAGTACAGCACAGTGAAACACTACCCAACACTGCCATGAGCACGACCTTTTTATGTTTAAGCCCATTGTTGCAGCCACTGTGTTTCTTCTCATTTTGTCATGCCACATCAGCAAAAGGCAGTCCCAGTGGCTTTACTTCATTCCCTTCACTAAAGTTAACTCAACTTTGAGGAGGCAGCTCCTCCCTAGTACTTTCTTGAATGCCTTCCAGCCTGGGAGTTTCATTTTCTAGCACTATATTTGACAGTGCTTCTCTACTACTTACAGGTTTTTTCTAAATGGCTAATTGTTTTGAGAGTGGGCTGCCGTGTCCTTCTCCCTAATCTTCCTTAGTCTGAAAGCTCAGCTGAAACCTGTCCATCATGATTGGCCCTGCTGGTATATGAAATACCAATGGCATAAAAACTTTCAGCATCACAGTAGCACAACAAGCTGAAAAATACATGGGGGTATCCAACCACAGCAGAAAGTTTTTCACAGTAAATAAAATCTTAATGGAAAAAGCCAAAACATCGTTTTTGCAGAAAATGCAATAGACTTGTGAAGCCCCAAATCAGAACAGTTGGGTTTAAATCCTAACTCTCTCCCTAGGCACAATGACACACAAACCTGTAATCCCAGTGACTTATGAGGGTGAGGCACGAGGGTCATGAGTTCAAGGCCAGAGGCAGTCTGCATAATTTAGAGAGACCCTGTCCCAAAATTTAAAAGATAAAATATATACTGGGCATGCAGCCCAGTGGGGGAGGACTTGCAAATTACGTGCAAGGCCCTGGCTTCAGCCCCCACATACTGAGGAAAAAAGGTCCTAATTCCTTTACAAATTATAAAACTGCATTCCAGTCTCATATCTTATTCTAGATCATCTTATCCCTAATAAAATGAGGGAAACAGAAATGATTTTCAGGTATACAAAGACCTCTACCATGTGAAGTATAATAGCATTAATAGGAAAACACCTTTTTATGTTACTTGGGAACCCTCAGGGCAGCAAAGGGAAATGCCAATATCCCAGGTCAACAGGCCAGAATGCTTCTAAAAAAGCCTTTAGATGGAAGAATGTTTAGAGGCAAAAGAGTTTAAAAAGTCAGCTCATATATTGTATTATTGTATTATACTTAAGTGAGAATAGGGTTATTTATTTATTTTTTTTTTTGGCAATACTGGGTGGTTGAAACTAGGGCCTCACACATGCTAGTCCAGTGCTCTACCACTGGGCTGTAACCCCAGCCCCTTTTCTATTTTTCTTTTTAAGACAGTCTCACTAACTTGTGCAAGCTGTCTCTGGCCTTGAATTCACAGAAGTTGTGCCTCAACCTCTTAAATAGCTGGTATCACAGGTGTGTGCCATGGCACCTGACAGAGAATAGAAACTTCTACCGGAATACGGAGATGGGAAAAGCAGCAGGATATCATGGTGGCTCCACCTGGCTGTGAGAGGTTCACAAAGCTAATGGGAATGCCAGGAAGAGTAAAAGCAGGACAGGTCACTAAGGACAACAGAAAAATGGTCTACTTGCATAGGAACCAGATCAAGGACCTTAAAGTTTAGGAGACATAAAAGAAGTTAATGGAAAAGTTTCTTCAATTAAGTGAAGCAGGAAAAGCAATGAAAAAAATGATACTTAGGGGAAGATATCAACAATTAAGAAGCAAGACTTAGAATTTTCATTTTACAGAACTCCCAATGATTCCCACTATGCTTACTTGTATCTTAACCTCAGCACATATAATGTTATTGTGCATGTTGATTTAGCTTTGGTTACCATTATTACATTACAGTATCAAGGGCAGAGACAAGTTTCTCCATTCCCAGCTCTTGGTACAGTGGCCTAGATGACATTTCCAACAACTGAATGTTCAGCAGACAAAGGAGGGAAGTGATGTGACGCAAAGGCAAAAAGCAAGGGGAAAGAAGCATGTGGAATGCTAAACATAGTTGAGACTTAAGCAAATCAGCCACACACCTTGACTTAGGTTTCCTGGTGACTTGGTATTGGCAAGAGATGTCACAGACCCACAAGCTCCTCATAAGTGCAGAGAGAGAACAGAGGAGGCCTCTTGAAAGTGGAAAAGGGCAGGGAAATGAGTATTGTTCTGCAAAGTGGGTGAAAGGGGCAAACTCAGACTACACGAGTCCACTTGATTCCAGAGAAAAGAAAAGCAAATAATTAGGAATGAGATCTCAACAGAAGGTTCCTAGAACAACTAGAATGGCTTTGAGATGATCAAAATAGGCCAGATTAAGTCATTCTATAATAGAATGTAAACTATGTAAAGAAATCTAATATAACTTAATTAAACATGAGTGAGGCTCTTGATTACTCACTGCAATTACCTACGTATTGGATCATTTTCTTAGTGATACTCCAAACTTCAAGGAATATATGTACATTTTTATTTGTATACTTGTTAAAACTAACAATGAATATTTAAATATTTCATGTATATATATACTATATAATTTATATTTATATAATATATATTGTTGTTAGGTGTCATGGAGTAGGTGTCCTACTCATAAGGACACTATGTACAATAGACAAAACACTATTGTTGTGCTTCTCTGCTATTCAGAGCTTTTTCATTTTTGGAGAGGAGTGGGTTGCCAGGTCCCTCTCCCAAGCCTACAGCACCTGGTGTTCCCAGGCAGTCTCCCATCCAAGTACTAACCAGGCCCAACCCTGCTTAGCTTCTGAGATCTGATGGGATCAGGCACCATAGTAGTACAGCTATAGGCGTACATTAGTATATGTCAGCATAAATAAGCATGTGCTGCTATAAATATACAAGGACTTGTATATTTACAAAACCACTTGGATGATTCTGTTTCAAGTGGCCTATAAGACATATTTTGAAGAATTGTAATGGTGATAAGATTGAATTGTGCCTGAAAGAATTCAATTTTAGATCTATCAATACATTATATCTAAATCAGCATATTATGAACCACTGTTATGGAAGATAAAGTAAAAAGGAGGAAGGTGAATGGCCTCATGAACTCACTTAAATCAATAAGACTAGTTTGGTTTCTTCGTGTAAAGAGAAATATAAGTATAGCCAAGATTCCTCGTCAGAATTACCTAAGTGTGTCCTCACTGTGATCTGTTAAATTAGTATATTTGGAAGTAGAGTCTAGTTCTTAAAAATATTGAAAGTGATTCTAACTCACAGTGGGTAAATAACAAGATTATTATTATCCAATTAAAACGTTGAATCTCTGGAGAAATTTTGAAGTCGGTTTATTTTGTTATGTGGAAATGAGGCAGCAAGGGGGAGCATCATCAAAGAGTCTCTGGTTTGAATGAAAAACCAAAATGGATGCCTGCTTATGTAACTAATTTACGGATATTCCAGAAGATACAGAGTAAACCAATGTTTCCAAGTCAGTAAACTAACAGTATTTATTAAGCTAATGGCTTGTACATGTGAGGAGTTTGCAAAACATATTTTCTGGCCTATGAAATCATCTCATTACTTGATAATGGTACCTGTTAATACACACAGAATGTGTTCACATAGGAGTTATGGGAAGAGGAAATTTAAAAGTTCTAACATTAAACTCATAAGAATGGGATGCTACTCGTGGGTGTCTTCAGGAAGAGAGTCCCCTAGGTTCCATTTGCAGTGACAGGGAGAACATTTCAGAAACAGGAATGTCTGTGGCACTCAGAGGGTGAATTGCTATTCCTTTAGACTCGAAAAGAAATGATAGTCAAGACTGGCAAGGATCTCAAATGCTAGTACCAGAAATCTGGACTTTATCCTATAAATAATAGGGACTCAAAGTCATTTGTGGCTTGGACTGATAGACAAAGAAAGGTTTTTAGAAAGATCGATTCAACAGTGTGGTACAGAATATATTTGAAAGAAAAGATGTCTGGACGAAGGGAAACCAGAGGAAAGGCTCATGTCAGGTGGGCAACGACTGCAGGGGTTTTTGAGAAGCCAGTAAATTATATGACCTGTGATACTTAAGAGAAAAGTTAAGCCCTTTCTGAAAGACTTTGAATGACTGTGATAATTGTGTGCAGAGATAAGCATGATGGAATTTAATTTTAAGAAGACGGCACTCTGCATAAGACAGGAGGCTTGCTATTTTATCAACTGCATATTCCATGTCCCAGAGGTGTTTGTTTGTTTATTAACAGTAAAATAAGAACCTAAATAACAAGTAAGCAGCTATCCTACTAGATTATGCCACATTTGATTGGCTGTCTTTACTATTTACAGGAAGAAATTTCAAAAGTCCTTTTCTATTCATTTATTTTATTTTTTGTCTTGTTTTGTTATTTGTCTTAAAAAGTAAAATATCTAATCATATACACTTTAGTATCTAATTGTTCCTTCTTCTTAATAAATGTAAATTACATTTCAATGAAATTAACCCCTATAATAAAATACCATTACTTTTTGTTGTTGTTATCATTCATTAAAAATATATCTCTGCCTCCCAGGTACATGGTGCATTACTAGATACTGTGGTTCTTTTAAATAGTTTGTCTTCTTCCCTGGACAGATGAGCAAAGTCCTAAGGCCCTTAAATGTCATCTTCACAAATGGAGACTTCACATGCAAGTAAGGGGAATAACAGAAAATTAGAAGCAAATTCTTGTTGATTGAAGTATAATATGAGTTATGAATGTCCTCATTTGGAAAATAAAATGTCTTCTATTCCTAATAGTAAATAAATATTCTTGAGGCAGAGTCTTGATTTCATTTATAATAGATTTATTGTTTTTTTCTTTCCTTTTTTCCTCCAGTACTGAGGGTTGAGCCTACAGCTCACACATGCTAAGGAAATGCTCTACCACTGAGCTACAGCCCCAGCTTCTTTTAAATTTTTTTGTTTTGAGACAAAATCTCACTAAGTTCTTCAATCTACCTGGCCTTGGACTAGAAATCCTCTGTCCCCAGCCTCCTGAGTACCTGTGATTACAGGCATGCTCCATGGCACCTGGTTTATTTTTTCTTTATTCTGAAATTTAGCAGATGTTATTCAAGTGTTTTATTATAGTTAGTTGATTAATATATTCTAGCTCTGCAAACATTTGAATAATTAAATCACATTTAGAAGCTATCCATAAGAACAGCCAGCACATTCAGAGCTTCAGGCCTTCTAGATTTCAATTACATTCAGTCAATCTTTTATAGAAATCAAAAGAAGCACAGTCAGGATTAATACTGATAAACAATATTTCTGGTTATTCTAGCTATACAGTAATATTGTATTCCTTCTCCTCTTTAAGTTTGAGGTGGTCATATGACTTGCTTTGATCAATGAATGAGATGTAAGTATAATAAAGATTTGTTATTTCTGGGCAACAGCCTTCAAAATTCCCTTCCATGTGCCATGACACCTAGTGATCCTCTAAATAGCAAGTCTTTCTCGTTTATATCCTCAAGTGGGGACTATGTAATGCAAACTCTATAATCCAAAGTACATATAGTGTGAACAATAAATAAATCTTCATGGACTTAATATATTTCAGTTTGTGGGTGTTTGTTACCAGAGAATAATTTAAAACATTTTGATTGGTATAGACATTTGTATAAGAAAAAGAGACAGCTGCAACAAACAAACAAAAAAGCTACAGCTTAGCAATTAGGCAGTAGGTTGGGAAAAATCTTATCAGTTAAACAATGGGGAAACATCTGGTAAAACTGTCACCTGTAATAAGCTGGTAGGCATATCATGTACCTAATGAACTCCAAACTATGAGAAAAGAGGTTATAAAAATAATGTTTGTGGCATGTGGTAGTTGTTATTGGCTCCATTTGGTCAGGAAAAAAAATTGACTGACTTGCAGTAAAAAAGGAAGAAGAAATCAGAAATCTCCAAGTTCAGGAAAATAGAAAAGAAGCAGCTGTTTCCCAACTCAAAGAAAAAAATACATAATTCTTGATCCACAAAGGCTGAGTAAAAAGTCAGTTCTGTAGGCAACGATCACATTAAAGAAAGGGCTATAGTACCTACATAAAACTCTGGATTAAGACATCTTGGAGGGAGCAGTAACTAAAGATAAACATCCCAGAAAATGAACATAAGGACGTTGCTTTTCTCCCCAGCCAACTTTATCAAAGTATCTACAATAAGGCAAGATTTAGAGATAGACAAGTAAATCAACCCTGCCAACCACCTGTAAGGAGAAGGTGGACTTGGAAAGCTGTTCAGGCCTGGAAAAAAGTCATATTCTTTAATATACACTTTTTGCTTGTATCTAAAAAGGATAATTGAAAAGAATCTCCCAGACAGCCACAAAGAACAATAGACAAGGGAGCTATACCCAGATAGGGAAAAAGATCTGTGCAAGGAATTTTCCTGACTTTGATGTAGGGAGCATTCATAATCTCAGCTCTATAGTAGAACAGAATTGGTCTAAACCAGACTCATATCTGCCATGTCTTTCATTATCCTTCCTTCCTTCCTTCTTCCCTTCCTTCCTTCCTTCCTTCCTCTCTCCCTTCCTTCCTTCCTTCCTTCCTTCCTTCCTTCCTCTCTCTCTTCCTTCCTTCCTTCCTCTCTCTCTTCCTTCCTTCCTTCCTTTGTTTCTTCCTTTCTTTTTCTTTCTCTCTCTCTCCTTTCTTTTATTATAATGAAAAATAATTTATTAAATGAATATAATGCCTAGAGTAAAATGCATTATTATAAAAGTAAAAAAGTAAATTATAAATATAAATAATAGCAGTTTAATTAACAAAGTTTCCTGTTGCCTATCTAGAACTTTGAATGAAATATTCTGAAAGGCAGGTTTTAAAATTATGTTGTTCCCTTTAAAACAGACATGTAGCATTATAGTATGTGGAATTTGGCAAAGGTCATCTTGTATTATTAAGATCAAAAATGATATTGATGAATTTAAGTGGCTGTTCTTTCTAAGTTTTTTGTAAAGTCTAGAATAATAATTTAAAATGGACAAGTAAATCAGTTTGTTATATTTGTTTCAGTCTCTAAAGGATAACAAGCACATTTCTAATACACTTTATAGAAAATGTCATGACTCAGAGCATACTTGTGCATTTTGAAAAGACATAAAATTCTGAGTATTTTGGTGAAATGTAGTCTCCTTGTAAGATAAAAAGTTAACAATAACCACTGGCTGTGCTGATTTATGTCAGTGGAATTTGAAACAGCCATATCTAAATTGTACATTAAGACATAAACCTTTAGATAGTAAAGGAAAACATGAGTTGTTATCCTATTTCCTCAGTAAGATTCATTCAAATTTTAGAAAGCTAATGGGTTTAATATATTAAATGGAATTTCAAATTGCTAACACAGTTATAATGCATATTAATAGCAATGTACAAAGCAGTAAAAAGAAAAATAAATGAGTAACTTTATATATAAAAATGAAATAAGGCACTGTCAATAACTGTACACAAAGCTAAAGTGAGCATAAACATTTGTTAATAAAGCTGACTCACAGACCCTAGCAGACTTTTATAAAAAGTAAAACAGTAAAGGCACTACATAATTCTTTCAGATAATTCCACTTAATAAAGAAATTTGCCAATTACACTTGTCACAAAGAGTTATAAAGTGTATCCCTTAGCTAAATGTATAAAAGTAAAATCAACCTTATAATACTACAACAATATCTTCATATATACAAAAATAAAAATGCAATGGCAGGAATCAGGCTACCTAGGAACTTTGCAGTCTATATGGATTTGTTTTTCTTTGTTGTGTAAGCTCCTATTTGTTTAGAACTTATAACATATTTTCAACAGAATATTCCATGATTAGCAAAAAGAAGTAGTGTTCTGAAAGAGGCAAACTCACTGTATCTACAGCAAGAGATTTACGATGAAGATTATATTCAAAATAACCAACATATTAATAAAGCAAGACACCAAGCATCTTGATACAAATAAAATTGTTTTTAAAATCAAGGTTATTTTCTCACTTTAACTAAATGATTACAAGTCTTTAAAATGGTTTTCCTTTGATACTACAAAGTCATCTTTTAAATACTATTAACATATCAAATAAGCAATTTTTATTTAGAGATGAAACATGTCAACATTTAAAATTCAATTCATCTTTACCTTTTCTATGATGCTCATGAATTTAAACCTTTAATAAAAATATGTCAGAGATACAAACAATATTGTGTGGCATATATACCACACAGACATTAACATACAATTAATTTTCTTTTGACTAAAATAACTGGTGATTTAAGATACATACCCACACCCACATACAAGTTTGGGACAACATAAAGGCTAAAGAACATAATACAAAGAAGGTGGCTTAGCAATTGGAAAATATGACTTTGGTGACAGAAACAATGATAGAAATTGAGTGACAGAATATCATCAGACCAAGGAGCTTTTAATTACAAATATAATTTTTCATCAACATGAAACAGTGACTATATAAGTGGACACTGTGAGCTGCGATGTAGCTCAGGTGATAGAGTGCTGCTTTGCAGTCTCTGAGGTCCGAAGTTCAATACCCAGTACCACATAAATGGGAGAAGGATGTGGCAATCCACTTCCGAGGCAATCCTGAAACAGCCAGCCACTGAAAATCCTATGAGGGTCACTGTGAGTCAGACATGACTTAACGGCACCTAACAACAACAACAACAACAATATACATGCAATTCACCAGGTGGAACATACTGAAACCAAATTGACTACATTTGTGGAAAAAAGACAATGGAAAAGCTCAATATCAAAAGTCAGAACAAGACCAGGTGTTGATTGTGGAATAGAACATCAACTGCTTATATGCAAGTTCAAATTAAAACTGAAGAAAATTAGAACAAGTGTACAAAAGCAAAGGTATGACATTGAGTATATCCCACCTGAGTTCAGAGACCACCTCAAGAATAGATTTGGTGCATTAGACACTAATGATCAAAGACCAGATGAGTTGTGGGATGACATCAAAGACATCATGCATAAGAAAAGCAAAATGTTAGTAAAAAGATAAAAAAAAACAGAGCAAAGACTAAATTATATGTCAAGAGACTGAATCTTGCCCTTGAACAATGAACAGCTAAAGAAAAAGGAAGACATGACAAAGAATTAAACAGAATATTTAAAAGGGAAGTTCAAGAAGACAAAATTAAATATAATAATGACATGGACAAAGAGCTAGAGATAGAAAACAAAAGGGAAGAACATGTTCTGTATTTCTCAAGCTTAAAGAATTAAAAAAAATCTCAAGCTTTCAGTGCCAATAGTAAAGGATTCTACAGGGAAAATATTAAAAGATGCAGGAAGCATCAAAATAAGATGGAAGGAATACACTGAGCCATTATACCAAAAACAATTGATGGATGACCAACCATTTTAAGAGGTTGCATATGAAGAGGAACCAGTGGTACTGAAGAAAGAAATGGAAACTGCCTTGTAGAAATTGGTGAAACAAAACACTCCAGGAATTGATGGAATACCAACAGAGATGTTTCAACAAACAGATGCAGCACTGGAGGTGCTTACTTGTTTATGCCCAGAGATTTGGAAAACAGCTACCTGGCCAACTGACTGGGAGAGATCCATATTTGTGCCTATTCCCAAGAAATGGGACCCAATCAAATGTGAAAATTATCAAACATTATCTTTAATATGTCACACAAGTAAAATTTCAGTAAAGATCATTCAAACCAACTGAAACAGTTTATTAACATGGAACTGCCAGAAAATCAAGCAGGATTCAGAAGAGGGTGTGTAACCAGGGACATCATTACTGATATCATATGGATCTTAGCCAAAAGCAGAGAATACAAGAAAGATGTCTATCTTTGTTTTATTCACTGTTCAAAGGTATTTGACTGTGTGGATCATAATTAATTATGGATAACATTGCAAAGAATGGGAATACCAGAGTACTTAATTGTATTCATGAAGAATCTGTACATGGACCAGGAAGAAATCCTATGAACAGAACAAGGAAACTGCCTGGTTTAAAGTTGAGAAAGGTGTGCATCAGGGCTGTATCCGTTCACCATACCTCTTCAATCTGTATGCTGAGAAAATAATTTGAGAAGCTAGACTTCATGAAGAAGAACATGACATCAGGATTGGAGGAAGACTCATTAACAACCTGGGTATGCAGATGACACAACTTTGCTTACTGAAGGTGAAGAAGATTTAAAACACTTACTGATGAAGATCAAAGAACACAGCCTTCAGAATGTACTGTGCCTCAACAACAACAAAACAAAAATCCTTATAATTGCATGAGTGAGCAACTTCATGATAAATGGAGAAAAGTCTGAGGTTGTCCAAGATTTTACTTTACTTGGTTCGATAATCAACACTGGGCTGGGATTTAGCTCGGTTGGTAGAGCGCTGCACTGCAGTCTCTGAGGCCCCGAGTTCAATTCCCAGCACCACAAAAATGGGAGAAGGACCTGGCAATCCACTCCCAAGGCAATCCCGAAATAGTCTGCCATTGAAAACCCTATGAGGATTGCTATGAGTCAGATACCGACTCGACAGCACCTAACAACAACAACAATAATCAACACTAGTGAATGCACCAAGCAAGAAATCAAAAGATACACTGCATTGGGAAAAGCTATTGTAAATGACCTCTTTAAAGTGTTGAAAAGTAAAAATGTCACATTGAAGACAAAAGTGTGCCTAACTCATGCCATAGTATTTACAGTTGCATCATATGCTTATGAAAGCTGGACATTTGAAAAGGAAGACAGGAGAAGAATTAATGTTATTGAATTATGGTGCTGGAGATAAATATTGAATTTACCATGGACTGCCAAAGGAACCAACATATCTGTCCTAGAAGAGGAGCCTGAGTGCTGCTTGGAAGCAAAGATGGCTAGACTGTGTCTTATGTATTGTGGACATGTTTTCAGGAGGGACCAATCCCTGGAGAAGGACATCTTGTTTGGGAGAGTGGTGGGACAATGAAAAAAAGGAAGACCCTTAACTGGATGGATTGACACAATGTCTGAAACAACGGGCTCAAACATAGAAAAGATCATATTCCTGGTACAGTGTCAAAAAGTGTTTCATTCTGCTGTACATAGGGTCTCTATGAGTCAGTCCTGACTGGACGTCACCTAACAACAGCAAAACAACATTAAATAATGTGGGCCTTGATGAAAGAATTCTAGGTAGAGTTTTTTTTTCCAGTGCATTAAATACAAGGCTAGATAAAAGACAAAAGCAATGATGAGCATATTTCTTGTCCCAACAACTTAACAAATACAGTTTCCATAAACTTTATACATGAACATTCTTTTCACTCAATGTTTCACAATCCTCCTTTTGTTTTTTCAATAGTATTTGCCATGCCATTCCAAAATTGCTGGAACATTGAAATGGAGGGAACTTCTTGTGTTGATTAGTCTTCTTCACCATTATTATCCAATTCTGCTACTACTGTCTCTGATATAGCATTTTCAGGTTCATTAGAATTTAAGTATGGCTTATGATCACCTCTAACTTCTTCATCCAATACATCTTGATCAAAGTCAAGTGCAGAGGACTCCACCCTTAACATGTGTTCACCTTCCTGTTCCTGACATATCCAGTGATTCTTTAAGCTCTAACGACAATGCTCTGATTTTACTCTCTGAGGTATTTATGTAAAGTTGCTTCTCACTGAGCAGTTTCTTATGTAATTCCATTTTTTTCAAATAGTTTTCTCTGTAAATAGTAGGTGGTCTCTTCTAACATTCACAGAAATCCCTGCTTTCTTAGAGCCTATCAGATAGACCTGGTGGGTCATCCAAAGAAATTCTTTTACCACAAAGCAATTAGAAATGTCCTTGGGAGTTACTAAATTTTGAAGAAATGCTTGTAATCCTAATTGTCAACCTTCTAAAAGGTCAGCATTGTAATTATCTATAAACCAGAGTTTTGGTAAAGGTGCTAATCAAAAGCCTGGAAACATCTCTTTTAATTCATTATTAAGCCTAGAAAAATCAGTGTATCTTTTGAAAACCACCCAGTTTTCTTCTGAGGTTTATTCTCCTGGTATTTTATACATAGTAAATTTGGCTCATTCTTCTACCACTTCATAACTCAGTACAGTAGGTATAGATGGCCTATCTTTCCAATTCACTGTTTCCGGGCTTTTTCTTCAGTTTCTCTTGGTCTAGTAGAATACTCAATGGATGAATCTGTACCTATAAATTTGGTTGTAATAAGAGAACTGCTACAGCCAGATGAAGTACAATGCATCTGATCAGGAACAATTACCTGCTTAAAATTACTCATATTTGAGTTTTCTAACTAGCTCTGGAGAGTTTGAACTTGTTGAGATCTGCCAAAAGAACTCCTTTGATTTCTGTTGGTTGTAAAACTGGAAGCAGAGTGTCCTATGGGGATAGGAATTGGGACATAAGGAGATGCCATCTTCTTTCAGCCTTTGCAGCAAACCTGTATACTTTTGAGTCCAAACACTTGTTGTTAGGTATCCTTGAGTTAGCTGGACTCATAGTGAACCTATGTACAACAAATGAAACACTCCCCAACACTCTATCATGCCCAGTACTCTATCAGTGCTTCTAAGCGATTCATAGGGTTTTCAATGGCTGGTTGTCTTTTGGGAGGGGGTTGCTGGGTCCTTCTCCCCAGCCTACAGCACCTGGTGTTCCCAGGAGGCCTCCCATCGAAGTACTAACAAGAACCAACCCTGTTTAGCTTTTGAGATCTGATGCGATCAGATGCCAGGCTATGCAAACACTTAGTGAGCAACTAATATGCAATCCTTTATCTTTTTCTTAGAAATTCACTATCTCTGTGCACCCTATTATCCTGCTGGAGCACACTTCCCAGAGATGTTTAAATCAGACTCTCCTCAGTAGAATCCTTTCATAGCCTCACACAGTAGGAATGATGCCTCACTTGACTCTACATCCCAAAGCAGCAGCACTGCACCCAGCCCTGCCTTGTGGAGCTATGGCTCAGGTTCCCCTCATTACTCCCTTTCCCAATTGGAATGTTTACCAAAGTTATCCTACTCCACTTTGGCCACTATATATTGGACTATGAGGAGAAATTAAATTTTTATTCATGTTTCCAGAGTCAAAGGGGCACATTCAGGCCTGACAGAGGCTGCTGTTGATTACCTAGATATCGCAATCTATTGGATTTATGCTGTCAATGAAAGAGAATGTTGGGTTGTCTCTTTTGGGAAGAGCACATGGGAATAAAATTAACTGGCCATTTTTGGCCAAACACTACACTTGTCATTAATATTTTTTAGAGAATGAATACTTCTGAATACTTCCTATTTCAGATGCATGATACTGTTGTAGCTCCATTCCATAAGATGAAGTTTTACAAGTAAAATGTGAGTGTAAGCTATATAGTCTCTACAGGGAAAAAAATTTTAAGGGAGCTGTTCTAACTAATACATTCCTTCCCTGCTTCCACCTTAACCCGCAATCTTACAGATCACAAAGTCTTCATCAGGCTATATCCCTGTATGAAGACCAAAGGAAGAAGAGCTGTCACAGATGTGAGATGATATATAACATGAGTTATTGTTGTAAGTGACTAAGGTGTTAGGATTTTTTGTTATTGCAGCATAACATAACCTATCTGACTATACAAAAGACATACCTGTAAGAAATCAGTGTTCACCTTACCATAGGAATCAATAAAGATTTAATTAGTGGAACTGAATTCATATGGTCATTTTAATGTTTAAGTCACAAAACTGAGTCAAGGTGAATGCAGTTTAGCAGGTTCTCACAGCATTCAGTGAGACCCAATTCAGAAAACCTACACATAGGAAACTGAAAAACAGAAAAGAGATAATCAATATGATTGTAAGATTTCTCAGTAGTGTAAACAATAGAAGAATAAATTTTCTCAGAAGGCAATGAATTTCTCACCAAGCAAAAATAGAACAAATATGATTGGAAAATTGGAGAGAGAGTTCTGCTTTGGGAGGAAAGTTGAGTGAAATGACCTTTACATTTTCTCCTGATTCAAAGATTCTGTGATCATAATTATCTCCCCTTTTGTCTCTTTCAACCTGATTTAAAGAAAATAGGAAGGAACTAAGTGCTCAGGCTGGATTCAAGATTTATGATAATCTTGTTAAAGTTTCTTTATCATCTGTGAACTGCTATTATGTGACCAAGGTGACCCATTTTAATATTGAATTCCAGGCTAAATCCAGCAGTGTTCCAGGTCCCACATTTACAATGCTTCAGGGTTCTCAGTGGGGAGGAGACCTATTTAATTGCCCACTCCAACTGTGATTTACAGACTAAGTGGCCTCATTTTTGCCACAGTTCCTGAAGTATGTCTTTCCATTTTCAGTTGTGTTCCTGTCCTCACACAAATCACACAAAGGACTTATCAAAATGTGGGTATTTAGACCATAAGCAAGTGACAAGAGGCCAGGGAAGAAACTAGAACCTCCAGGTCCAGAGGCAGACTAAGGGGAAAAATTATTGAAATTAGACAAGGTAAGTCCCAACAATCACTCAAGGCACAAAGTTTGCAGATAAGGATCATGGAGTTTCATTAGAAAGGCACAAAGAACAATTTTAAGACCATAATCCAAGGCACAGAAAAGGAACATGGAGTTCATTAGGCTCAAGCCTCTTTTTAGTAGAAGTAAACTAAAATTCACTCTGCAAAGACATTTGATTGCATGGATCATAACAAATTATGGATAACATTACAAAGAATGGGAATAGTAGAACACTTAATTGTACTCATGAGGAATATCTACATGGAATAGGAGGCAGTCCTTCAAACAGAACAAGGAAACATTGCCTGATTTAAAGTAAGCAAAGATGTGTATCAGAGCTATATCTTTTCAACATACTTCTTCAATCTCTATGCTGAGCAAATAATCCAAATACCTGGACTTTATGAAAAAGAATATGGCATCATGATTGGAGGAAGATTCATTAACAACCTGTCTTATGCAGATGACACAACTCTGCTTGCTGGAAGTGAAGAGGATTTGAAATATTTATTGATGAAGATCAAAGAACACAGCCTTCAATATAGATTGCACATCAATATCAACAAAACAAAAATTTATAAAACTGGGTCAGTAAGCAACATCACAATAAATGGAGAAAACATTGAGATTGTCCAAGATTTTACTTTACTTGGTTCTATAATAAGTACCCTCAGAAGCTGCAGTCAAGAAATAAGAGAACATATTGCATTGGGAAAAGTTGTTGCAAAAGACCTCTTTAAAATATTGGAAAGTAAGAATGTCACATTGAAGATGAAGGTGCACCTGACTCATGCCATGGTATTCTCAGTCACTTTATATGGTTGTGAAAGCTGGACATTGAACAAGGAAGACAAGAGAAGAATTGGTGCTTTTGCATGATGGTGTTGGAGATGAAAATTGAATATACCATGGACTTCCAAAAGAACCAACATATCTATCCTAGAAGAAATGCAACCAGAATGCCCCTTGAAGCAAAAATAGCTAGAGTGCATCTTATGTATTTTGGACATGTTGTCAGGAGGGACCAATCCCTGGAGACAGACATCATATTTGGGAGAGTGTCAGATCAATGAAAAAAAA
>VMDO01009983.1:0-74072 GCA_007922755.1 Pedetes capensis | reverse complement strand
TAACTGAAGTTTTCATTAAAGCCTGTTCTTGAGGTGATCTCTGAACTCAGGTGGGATATATTTAAGGTCATACCTTGGCCCTTATATACTTGTTCCAATTTTCTTCAAGTTCAGTTTGAAATTGCATTTAAGCAGTAGATGGGATTCACAATCAGCACCTGATCTCATTCTGATATTTGACATTGAGCTTTTCCATGACCTCTTTCCACAAATGTGCTGGATTTGGTTTCAGTATGTTCCATCTGGTGAATGCCATGTGTATATTTGCCACTTATGTTGGTAGAAGATATATTTTCAATTAAAAGGTGATTGGTCTGACAAAATTCTATGATGCAATCTCCAGCATCATTTCTGTCACCAAAGCCATATTTACCAACTACTGAGCTTTTTAATTGGGTCCAACTTTTGAATTCCAATCACCAGTAATTATCAGTACATGCTGATTGCATGATTGACATATTTCCCATTGCAGAAACTGGTAAAAAAATTTTCCCTATCTTCATTTGTGGTTTTTGTGGTGGGTGTGTAAATTTGAATAATAATCATATTACTTAGCTTTCCTAGGTAATATGGATATTATCACTGATAGCATTGCACTTCAGGACAGATCTTGACATGTCTTTTTTGAGGAGGAATATAACCCCATTAATCTTTAATTTTTCATTCCTGGCATAGTAGATCATACATTGTCAGACTCAAAATTCCCATGCTGGTCCATTTTAGCTCATTGATGCCTAGAATGTCAATGTTGATGTGCCCCACTTTTCTTTTAATGATTTCTAATTTTCCCAGATTCATACTACATACATTCTATGTTCCAATTATTAATGGATATTTACAGTTGTTTTTTCCTCATTGTGAGTCATGCCACATTAGCAAATGAAGGTCCCTGGGGTTTTATTCCATGTCCATCATTAAGGTAGACTCAACTTTGAGAAGGAATCTCTTCCTTAGTAGCCTTTTCAGTGCCTTCCAAGCTGGTGAGTTCATTTTCTGGCACTATATCTGACAATGTTTCTCTGCTGTTCATAGGGTTTTCAATAGCTAATTGTTTTGGGAGTGGATTGCCAGGTCCTAGGCCCTAGTCTGTCTTTGTCTGGAAGCTCACCTGGATTTCATACATTAGACATTAATAATAGAAGACCAGATGGGTTGTGGTATGACATCAAAAACATCATTCATAAGGAAAGTAAAATGTTATTAAAAAGACAAAAAAAAAAGAAAAGACCAAATTACGTATCTAAAGAGATCCTGAAATTTGCCGTTGAGTGTTAAGTAGCTAAAATAAAAGGAACACATGATGAAGTTAAGGAACTAAACAGAAAATTTCAAAGGGCAGCTAGCAAAGAAAAAAATCAAATATTTTAATTATATCTGCAAAGAGAAACAGAAAACCAAAAGAGAAGAACATGCTCCATTTTTCTCAATCTTAAGAAATTGAAGAAAAAAATTCAAACCTTGAGTGGTAATATTGAAAAATTCTACAGGGAAAATATGAAATGGTGCAAGAAACATCCAAAGAAAATGGAAGGAATACATAGAGTAATTAAACAAAAAAGAATTGGTGGGTGACCCACCATTTCAAGAGGTTACATATGATCAGGAACCAAGGGTATTGAAGGGTGAAGTGGAGGCGGCCTTGAAGGAACTGGCAAAACTTAAGGCTCCAGGAATTCATGGAATACCAATAGAGATGTTTCAACAAACAGGTTCTGCACTGGAGTTGCTAATGTGTTTATGCCAAGAGATTTGGAAAACAGATACTTGGTGAACTGACTGGAAGAGATCCATAATGATCCCTATTTCTAAGGAAGGGAATCCAACTGAATGTGGAAACTGTTGAATGATATCATTAATATCACACACAAGCAAAATTTTGTTAGACATCATTCAAAAGTGACTGCAGTATATATACAAGGAACTGCAAGAAAATCAAATGGGATTCAGAAGAGGGGGAAACAAAGGCCATTGCTGCTGATGTCAGATGGATATTAGCTGAAAGCAGATATTCCACAAAGGCATCTATTTATGTTTTAACAACTGTGCAAAGGCATTCGACTGTGTGGATCATAACAAATTATAGATAACACTGCAAAGAATGGGAATAACAGAGCACCTAATTGTACTCATGAGGAATCTGTACATGGACAAGGAGGCAGTCATTTGAACAGGACTAGGAAACATCGCTTGGTTTAAAGTTGAGAATGGTGTGTGTCAGGGCTGTATTTTTTCACAGTATGTCTCCAATCTCTATGCTGAGCAAATAATCCGAGAAGTTGGATTTTATGAAGAAGAACATGGAATTAGGATTGGAGGAAGACCTATTAACAATCTGTGTTATGAAGATGATACAACTTTGCTTGGTGAAAGCGAAGAGGATTAGAAACATTTACTGAAGATCTAAAATATACCCTTTAGTATGGATTGTGACTCCACATCAACAAAACAAAAATCCTTACAAATGGACCAGTATGCAACTTCACAATAAATGGAGAAAAGATTGAATTTGTCCAAGATTTTGCTTTACTTGTTTTTATAAGCAACAACTGTGGAAGCAGCAGTCAAGTAATCAAAAGAATGCATTGAGAATAGCTGTGGCAAAAGATCTCTTTAAAGTACTGAAAAGTAAAATTGTCACATTGAAGATGACGGTGCACCTGATTTATGCCATGGTATTTTCACTTGCATTATATTGTTGTGAAAGCTGGACATTGAACATGGGAGACAAAAGAACTGATTTTTTGAATTGTGTACTGGAGATGAATATTGAATATACTACGGACTGCCAAAAGAACCAACAGATCTGTCCAAAATAAATGCAACCAGTGTCCTCCTTGGAAGCAAGGATGACCAGACAGCATTGTAGGTATTGTGATCATGTAGCCTTAAGGGACCAATCCCTGGAGAAGGACCTCATGTTTGAGAGAGTGGCAGGTCAGCGAAAAAAAGGAAATCCCTCAACTAGATGTGTTGACACAGTGTCTCCAACAATGAGCTGAAACATAAATAAGATCATGTTTCTGCAACAAAATTGGGAAATGTTTTGTTTTGCTATACATAGGGTTGCTATGAGTCAGCTCTGACTTGCTGGCACCTATCAACAACATCTATAATTTTCATAGATCCTTAAATAATTCCTTAGTGGGTAAATTTATTTGCAAATGCCATTTTAGCTTTTAAAAACAACATTGTATACTTTATTGTTTTTGAAACCATAAACTGCTATTTGTATAAAATACTGGCTATTTTTTAACCTAATTTGTCCTGAGAATAAGGCAAAAGTTGTATAGCAATTGTTCTAAGATTTTATAAGGAAGATGTGAAAAGTTTCTCACCTGTGAGGGATAATTATTTGAAAAAGAAACAAAAATTACTGAAAGGCTAACCAAATAAAATTGTTGCATAATGTAGTTGGTGGAAAAGGAAATGACATATAACAACTGTAATGGTCAGATCACCTCAGTAATTTCCCTCCTATACTCACTATGAGCCAGTGACTAGTTCTCAAAGAAGTCAGGGTCATTGGACATTCAGATCATGTTGGGGCATAGACATGTCTTCAACAAAATGCAGAGTGGTTTAAGAAACAGTAAAACAGTGGACATCACCTAGACAATTCATTGAGGTAAGGAATTTTAACATTCCTGGAGGAAGATTAGAAAATATGCCTAAAGAGTAAAATGTGTATAGGAAGTTTCCTTACAGATGACATTTCCAGTGCAATGTGGACAGCCCTGCAAGATGAAAACGAATGAGTTCAAATTTTCCATAGTGGTAAATCATCTAGGTAATGATCCCCTGTTCTTATCTGGATTTATACCTACTTCAGTACTAAATACAAATTTTACTTAACATATGTAAAAGTGCTGAGAGATAATGATAATCATCAAATTATTGTTAAATATACTAAGACTCAGAGACTCTGAATTATGCTCTAAAAACCTAAGATTTAGAGAGTTTCATTTAGGATCATAAAACTAGCAAGATTGAACTGGAATTTGAAATCAGTCTAATATTTCAAAGTCCATGCTGCTAGCCCATATAAAACACTGCTCTCTTTTCCCTATTTCAGACCCTGCCCATAGCACAATCACAACTTATAATGAAAGAAGAGAAAAAGCAAAATTGTATTAAAAGAATTAAACCTGCATGGGTGTCTAAGAATCTGAAGAATTAGGCACATGGATGCAAATAGCAATCAGACATCCAAAGAAAGCAATATATTGTAGGAAAATAATGTATGGTAAAATCATCTAAATACTTATGTAGAATTTCTGGTTATATAAAATATAGGACATAATTGTTAAGAAGCTATGAGATATGCTGACATGATGACACATGCCTGTCATCCCAGCAACTCAGGACGTGGAGGGATCACAAGTTCAAAGGCAGCGGCAGCCTACGTAATTTAGCAAGATCCGGTCTCAATTTATAAAATAAAAAAGGGGCTAAGAGTGCTGCTCAGTGGCAGAGTGCTTCCAAAATATTCTCAAGGCCCTGGGTTCAGTCCCCCACTACTACACACACACAAAATATATGCTATAAGATATTTCTTAAAGTAGCAGTGTTAGATGTCCGATTAGATTCTCTTCCCTATTTGCAAGAAAGAATTTGTTGATCAACTGCATGATACAAATCACAGAAGACCAAAGAGTAAAATATATATGGAAACATAATTGTATATAAAGGAGAAGATATGTACATATTATTCAAATCTCTAAAATGGAAACAATTTTGTAAGCAGTAAATTATTGGAAGATATGACAAATAATGGCCTGAGGTTTACCTCAGTTGGTAGAATGCTGTTCGATACTCTCTGAAGACCCGGGTTTGATCCACAGCACTGCAGAAAAAAATAAATAAATAAAAAAGAAAGAAAAGAAAGAAAGAAAGAAGAGGCCATTGAAAATTTTATGAGGGTTGATATGAATCAGATTTGACTCAACAGCACCTACCAACAAATGGCAAATAATTAATATATAAAAAGCAATTATTTTCTGTAGTAATAAAGGCACTTGAAAGCCTTTACTACGTTTGATATGTTTTTCTCACCTATACAATGATAGTCCTTTGCCTGTCAATTTAGTTAACATGATACTGCTCAAGAGAGCTTGATGACACTGATACCTCATGTCCTGGTTATGTAAAAAAGTTCAATAGAGTCATTGTCAGAAAAACCTTATTCCACTAGTTATCTTAATAGAGATAAAGTAAATCTTTCAAAGGTGTTTTGGAGAACTATAAAGGAAAAAGACATTGAATAATTCAGAAAGCAAAATGCCAGGAGGCAGCTTGTGCTCCATGCCCCCTGCCCTCTTCAGGACTGGGGAACAGAAGTATATACTGGAGTCCAGAGCACATAAAACCTTAAAGAGGACTCAGACTACTGTAGTATGCAGTGACGAGAAAGAAATCCCTGAGGAAGCTGTACTCTCCAGGTGTTGATGTTATCTCAAACACTTGCAAGAAGGACCTCATGGAGTGATTACTTGGACCTCTAAGAAGCAGTGCTCCCTACTGAACTCATGTCTCCAGGTGGAAAAATGAGCTGATTCTAGGCATGTGAAATAGCAAAAACAAAAACAGAAAAAGGTATAACAGAGTGAACCAGCCAGAATGATGTTAATACTGAGAGGAAGAAGAAACATGGCAAGTTATCTTTTCCTTCTTCCTCTTGTCATGCTTCCCATTAGTGTCATTACTCACAGAATGGAGGAGAAAGAAATTGTTAAAGAAGATGTATGGTTTATCTAGTCTAAATCTTAGCTTCAGGTGTGACTAAATTGTGATTTGGAGCTAAAAATTAGTCTATTTAAAATAGCCACATATATCAAGTGTATTAAAAGCTTATCTGTTGTTCCGTCAGACCAGGCACAGTGGCAAATGCCTGTAATTCCAGCAACTCAGGAGGCAGAGGCAGGAAGATCACAAGTTTGAGACCAGAGGCAGTCTGCATAAGTTAGCGAAACTCTTTCTCAAAAAGTGAAAAAAAATGGGGTTGGGGGTGCAGCACATTGGTACAGAACTTGCAAAGTATGCAAGCACAAGGCCCTGGGTTCAACCTCCAGTACCACAACAAACAAATAAACAAAAACCAACCAAACAAAAAACTTATCTGTCTCTTCTGAATCTTAAAAAAAAAAAATCAGAAATTTGGAGAAAAACTTGTAAACAGAGATACTTTCAATGGTATCATGTAAAGGAATGAAGACTTGGAAAATCATAAATATTTAATAAGGAAAGAAAATAGTTTATCATAATTTTATAAAATAGTATCATAAAGGTTTTTTTGACACAGTCAATATTTAAGAGAATGATGCATATTCTGGTTAGGGCAAAAGTAGGTGTGATATACCATACACATGGAAAGTAATAGATTAAAT
This sequence comes from Pedetes capensis, assembly GCA_007922755.1. Classification (NCBI taxonomy): domain Eukaryota; kingdom Metazoa; phylum Chordata; class Mammalia; order Rodentia; family Pedetidae; genus Pedetes; species Pedetes capensis. Next base: position 67,689 of record VMDO01009983.1, on the reverse strand, counting down.
AAAATATAAGATTATTTCTCCATTCTAGGTTATAGAATAGCTTGTTTGGACTGTTAGGCCTACTTAACTTTAAAATATCATTTATGATATCAGATTCCTTTAGCTTATCTGTAACATTTACTTTTCTGGAGCTGTGATCAAATACCTGACAATAACAACATAATGGAGGAAAGATTTATTTTAGCTCACTGTTTCAGAGGATTACTTGGCCCCATGCATTTGGGCAAGACATCATGGTGGTGGGAACTTCTTCACTTTATTGTGACCAGAAAGCAGCGAATACAGTACCGGATAATAAACTTTCCCCCTGACCTAATTCATCCAGGTCTCATGTTCTGACATTTCCTCCCAAAATAGTGCTGCTATCTGGAGACCAAGCATTTAAGACATGATCTTGTTAGGGTTATTTCATCTCAAACCCTAATATTCTTCCCTGGACCTGAAAGGGTCATGACCATCTTATAATTCAAAATGCATTTAGTCCATCTCCAAGAGTTCTTAAATTCTTACAAGTTCCACCATTGTTCAAAAGTCCAAGTTCAAAGTCTTCTTTGAGACGCAAGGAAATCTTTTACATGAAAGCCTCTGTGTAATCAAAAACATGTTACATACTTCCAATACATAGTGGCAAGGAGTAAACATTTCCATTCCAAAAGGAAAAGGAGAACTGCAAGGAAGAATTAGGTTGAACAAGACTAAACCCAACAGGACAAACAGCAAATCTTGCAGCTCCATGTCCAGGATCCAAGGCACATGTTTTTTTGATGTGAACGCCAAAGGACCTGGGCATCTCTGTTCCTATGGCTGTGCAATTTGCAGCTGCATGGCCTTTCTCCTGGTCTGGTTGCACTCATTGCCTACACTTTCCTCAATATATGTGCCATGTTTCTGGCATATCACCACCCTGAGGTCTCCACTGAAACTCAGGCTTCATCCTCAAAGTTTCATGCTTTGCCTTCTTAGGGCTCCCTGTAGATACTCTACCTCTGCCTTCCTTTGGAATCTCCATGGAAGCCTCCATGAATCCTTAACTCTTACATTCTGCATGCCTGAAGAAACCGTGGATGATGCCAAGATCTGCCACCAAATCACATGGTATCCAGGTTCTCTTGGACCATGGCTACAGCAGCCTTTCAGTGTCTAGGTGACAGAATGTGAGGAAACATTTCCCTAGGTGATTGATCATATGTGAACAGGGTGACTCTGTGGCTCTCTCTTCTCAAGGGAAATTCTCTCAAATGAGTTTAGTATTTTTACATCCTGGAACCTGCAATGGGTGGAGTCCAGTCAATTCCTGAGATACCCTCAATGCACTTTGCCTATAGTTCCAGTGCAATATAATTGACTTCCTTTTAATGGTGCTAATCTCTTTAAAAAACCATATCATGCTGCGTATGGTGGCGCATTCCTGTAATCCAAACATCTTGGGAGGTGGGGGCAGGTGAATTGCAGGTTTAAGGCCAGAGGCAGTCTCCATAACTTAGTGAGACTCTGTCTGAAGATAAAAAAATAAAAAGTGGACTGGGGTTGCAGCCTAGTGGCAGAGCAGTTGCAAGTATTTGCAAGGCCTAGGATCAAACCCTAAGTACCACAAAATGATCAAACAAATAAATATATTGTTCTTGTCCATATCATTTCTGGCTAAACTGAAAACTTAAATTATTCTGCTTTGTTTTTTCTCCCATTTTTCACTATAAATTAGGATAATAGCAGGTAGTAATAACTGTGCCATAGCCTGAGTACCATGTTGTCTTAACTTTACTTTGCAAATTGATTAGTCCATCACATTTAAACTCAATTTCCTACGAAGTTTTAAGACACAGACAAAATATTTATAAACCCTTTGTCAGATTGTGACATGAATGGCCTCTATGGTCTAATTCACCATAAATTACTTGTTCCCATGAATGACTTCATGATATTGATATACACAATCCACATTTGTGTTAGCATTCTGGTTTTCTGAGTTTCCACCAGAGTTTCTCAATAAACTATGCTGATCTGTCTGTCAGTTTGCTACTATGAGGGCTTGCATGTTGCAGCGATGCTGAAAGCTATGCCATTGATATTACACATACCAGAAGTGTCTTCCATGGTGAGCAGGTTTCAGCTTACGATCCAGACTAAGACAGACTCAGAAAAAGCACATAGTTAACCTATTCCTGAAATAATTAACCATTGAAAACCCTATGAATAATAAACACATCAGATGCAGTGCAGGCATATGAGTCCCTCTGGATGGAAGGCAATCAAAATATTACTAGGGAAGAGTTGCTTCCTCAAAGGAGAGTCTACCTTAATGATGGGAATGGAGTAAAGCACCAGGGTCCTCCATTTACTGATGTGACATGGCTCAAAATGTGAAGGAACAATTGTAAACATTCATTAATAACTGGAATGTGGATTGTACATAGTATGAATCTAGGAAAATTAGAAATATTCCAAAGGGAAATGGAGTGCATAAACACCAACAATCTATGCATCATTGCAACAAAATGGACTGATATGGGCCATTCTGAGTCAGGTTATCATATGGTCTACTATGCTGAGAAGACAGATTGAAGAGAAATAGGGTGCATTCATCATTAGAAAGAACATCTAAAGATCTGTCTTGAACAACAATGTAGTCAGTGATAGAATAATATCCAAATGCCCACAAAGAAGGCCAATTAATATGATTATTATTTAAATATATGCACCTACCTTTAAAGTGACACATGAAGACACAAAGTCTTTTTTTTATCATCTCCTGCAATCTAAAATAGATGGAACATGAAATCAAGATGTACTGATAATTACTGGTAATTGGAATGCATAGGTTAGAAAAGAAGAATAAGGCTCAGTAGTTCAACAACATAGCTTTGGTGATAGAAATGATGCTGAAGATCACAGGATAGAATCTTGGCTTACCAATGACCTTTTCACTGCAAATACATTTTTCACCAACAAACATGGCAACTATACACATGGAATTTACCAGATGGAACATAAAGTAACAAAATTGACTACATTTGTGGAAAGAGATAAAGGAAAAGCTCAATATCAAAAGTGAGAACTAGATCAGGTGCTAATTGGGATCAGACTATCAACTTCTCATATGTAGGTTCAAAATGAGACTGAAAAAATCAGAATAAGCATATAAGAGCTAAGGTATGATTTTTAGTATATACCACTGAGTTCAGAGACAACTTTAAGGACATATTTGATGCATTAGACACCAATGGTAGAACACCAGATGAGTTGTGGCATGATATAATATTATCCTTGATGAGGACAGGAAAAGGTTATTAAAAAGATGAAAAAAAAACAAAAGACCAAATTACATGTCAAAAGCAATTCCAGAGCTTGCCCTTGAATGTGGAGCAGCTAAAGTAAAAGGAAGATATAATGAAGTTAAGGAACTAAACAGAAGATATCAAAAGGCAGCTCAAGAAGACAAAATCAAATATTATAATGACATGTGCAAAGAGCTGGAGATAGAAAAACAAAGGGGCAAAAAATGCTCTGCTTTTCTCAACCTTAAGGAATTGCAGAAGAATTCAAGACTAGAGTTGCCCATAGTGAAGGATTCTACAGAGAAAATATGAAATGATGCAGGAAACTCAAGAATCAAGGATATGGAAGGAATACACAGAGTCATTATGTCAAAAAAGAATTAGTGGATAACCAACCATTTCAAGAAGCTTCTTATGATCTGGAACCAATGGTTCTGAAGGAAAAAGTGGAAGCTCCCTTGAAGGAACTGGTGAAACATAAGGCTCCAGGAATTGATGGAATAGCTCTATTTGAGAGCTATTTCAACAAAAAGATGAAGCACTAGAGGTTGCCCAGGCTGTCCTTGAACTTCTTATTCTCCTGCCTCATCCTCCACAGCTCATTGATTACTGGCATGCAGCACCATGACAGGCTACCTTAATTTAGACATATTTTAAAATAACTAATTCTGCCAGGTACTGTAGTGCACACTTGTAATCCCAACAACTAGGGAGGCAGAGTTAGGAGGATCTTGAGTTTGAAGTCAGAGGCAGCCTGTGTACATTACTGAGACACTGACTCGAGATAAAAAATACAAATGGGCTAAGAGTGGAGCCCAGTGGTAGAGTATTTTCAAAGTATGTGCTAAGACAAGGGTTCAATCATGAAGTATGGCAAAAAATAAATAACCAAAACTAAGTATAGACGGGATCTATAGCAGCTCTACACTGTAATTATCTAGGGTTATTAGAGAATATAATTCTAATTGCTAAAATAAATGATCAACAAATAACTATTTTAAGGAATTTTGTGGCTTTATATATTTTTCATAAAGCTACAAGCTATTTTTTGCTAGAAAATAATTTAGTTACTTGTTATAGTATATGTGGTGACACTTAACCTGACAGTCTATAGTAATTCCTGGTAACTTAATAAGAGGGTAAAAAAGTAAAGTTTAGTGAAAGTATAGCTCTCCAAGGATTAACTCATTTCCTCAAACTCAAATCAGAAAAGATAAGTTATTAATGTGACAAAAACCATTTGCTGTTAAATGAAATAAACTATTACTTATTTTTGGCTGAATGCTGATGGATGTCACATAAATATATTTCTGGTTTAATTATGTACCAAAGAAATTAAGAAATGGACATTTGCAAAAATAACTGTTATGAGAAGTCTTTATTCTTGTCTAAAATTCAAGGCATTTAAATATTTACAACCTGCAGATGAAACAGTGAATTCAAATATTGTCATTGATGATATCCCTATTTCTATTAAAGTTGTAGCTTTATTTTTAAATAGAGGTATGCCAGAATATTTTGTAGGGCTTCTAAGTATTTCTGCCAGATAATAAGTATATTGTTATGAAATAACTTTCCCCCCTGTCATCACTACTCCAATGGATTAATCTTTTCATAAGCTCTCCTGAATTTACAGGACGTTTAGGAAATTAACACCACTGATCAACAAAGAGGATTGCATGAAATTACTTGTTCAATTAATATCATTCCAGAGGCTTCAAATGCTTATGAAAGTCATCTACAGAAAGAAATCATGAGAATGAATCAGTTCATTTCTAAAAAAGTGAAGATTTATGATTCAGTAATCTTTGTACCAAAGGCATCAGTAACATAACATGAGAAAATATGCTCAATCCCCTGAGGAAGAAATGAACTATTATTTATTTACTAAGTATTTTTTCCTAGTACTTTAATTCTCACAGAAGTTTGTAAATGCTATATTATTATCTGGATTTTATTGCTTAGGAAACTGGGACTGAACAAATGAAAATAGATACCAAAGGTCACTCAGTTCTTTGACAGTGAATATATAGTTCAAACTCTCCAGACTACCTTTGCCTCTAGCTGATGGTGCTCTTTAGTCAAAGAAATCAACCCAAATATTGTTCCTGTAGTAGAATGCAGGTATGAAACCAGGTTCTACACTGTCTCTGTGAACAGATCTCCAATGACTGAATTCTTACCAAGGGCTCTATACTTCTGAGTCTCCCCCGCCCAAAAAAAACCCCAATATTTTGCGTATTTTTAGGAAGGATGAAGGTTAGGTCTTCAGCAAAAGATAATAATAAATTATGAGTATATCTTTCATTGTAAAGTACTGATTGCTCCAACATGCCTTGTTCCTCTCTACATGTCTGGCGATAAATATCTTGCAATATAAAGAAATCATCATACACAGTTCACACATATCACTTCAAGAAGTGCTTTTAGCCTGCCTTCTGAATTGAGCAAGATGAATATCCACATCTATTCACATGCATTTAATTTTCAAAATTTGGGTGGAGCATTGTACACATGGATATTCTGCCATTTGTTTGTTCTCAGTTTTCATGATCTAGTTTATCCATTACATATTTTTTATTTTAAAACCAAGACAAACCTATAAATCAAGTTACTTAAATTTAATTGATGATTTTGGTTGTTTTGTTAGTATGCTGAGGCTCGACTTGGGTCTTTGCACATGCTGGGGTACTAGGCAAATGCTCTACCACCGAGCTACACCTCCAAGCCTTAAATTGATGTCCTGTTTAAAAATCCTCTTTAGTAAGTTCTCACATTAAAATGATGTAACCTAACACTAAGAATATAATATTGAGCAATTCTTACCAGGCAAACATTGCCCACTTTCATGACACTGAATGTAGCCACAGGGGACTCAAATTGGGAAATCACAAGTAATTTAATGCCAACATTAGGTAATTCAAATTCTAATATACATCAGCAAAAAAATGATATACTATGTAACTAAGCAAAGTAAATTGTTATGCTACATTTATGTGAACTATGTAGAAAATAACAGTTTGACCTGTTACAATTTCTTGTGCTGATTTTTCTTAATTACTTACTATTTTAATTGGAAGTGTTAATTCTACTCAAATAATCCTAGATTTCATGAAACTTAAATATAAAAAGGATGTGACTTGAGAGCACATAATTTCTCAGCAGTTTTCACTTTAACTAACTACTCAGTCCCTGAAATTTATTTAATTTTCAATTTGATAAATACTTGAATAATATGCTTTAAGCAAATCCCTTGTCCATAGATCTCTAATTAATTTCAGGTAGTTGTACCTCACTGTTTATTAGGTAGTTCTACCTCAATATAAATAAGTGCTGCAAATGATAGGTGCTTAGTTGAACTGAAAAGCAAGATATTTGAGTTGGCCATGGTGGTGCATACCTGTAATCCCAGCAATAGGTGAATCCAAAGATGGAGGTAGGAGGACACAGGCAGCCTGAATAACTTAGCAAGACTTTGACGCAAGATCAAAACTTTAAAATGGGGCTAAGGGTACAGTTAAGTGTCAGAGCACTTTCAAAATGTAAGTGAGGCCCTGGGTTCAACCCCCATACTGCAAAAACAAATAGAACCTGAGATATTCATGATGTCCTCTTTCTTTTACTGTCATTTATATATTTCCTTTAGCCAGACAATAAGTGATATGTTTTTCTTTTATTTTACACTTTATATTTAATCTATTGTCATAAAATATTGATGTTTTCTCTGTAATGTATTTTGATTCTGTATACTCATCTTAATTTTTCATTAATAGTATTTTTTCATTTGTTATTTTGCTCTGAAAGTCCAGCAAAGACAGCAAATCAGTCTTATTTCCCATATTGGGCTCAAGAATTCTATCTTACAGAGGTCTCAGAATGGACTTTCCACCATGAATAAGGCTAGATGCTGTGGTGTAAACCTATAATCAAAGCTATTGAGTAGACTGAGGCAAGAAAGATCCAAGTTTAAGCACACAGACAGCCTTTACAAGACCCTGTCTCAAAAAGAATTTATTTTTTAATTTTTAAAAATGGTTGGTGGTGCAGCTCAGTGGTAGGATACTTGCCTAACACATACCAGGCCTTTTGCTCAATCCCCCAGGGCTCAAAAAAAAAAAAAAAAAAAAAAAAAAAAAAAAAAAAAAAAAAAAAAAAAAAAAAAAAAAAAAAAAAAAAAAAAAGAAAGAAAATGTGTACGCATGTCAGCTCTGTGTGGTGGCACCTGCTATAATTCCAGCACTTGGTGGTGAAGCTGGCTGAAGAAAGAGTATCCTGAATTCCAGGCCAACTTGGGCTAGGAATCAAGTTCTAAGAAGCCTGGGCTAAGTGACAAAACTTTGTGGAAAGAAGAAAGGAAGGAAGGAAGGAAGGAAGGAAGGAAGGGAAGGAAGGAAAAGTAAAGGAGGGAGGGAGGAAGGAAACCCCCAAAAAGGTATATTAATCTCTTGAAGCTTTTAGTAAATATTGTTATTTTGATCCATAATCATACTTTTCTTTTATTCATACAAAATATTGTATATGAGCTTTTTAAAAATTAAATGTATCATGTTCCTATTTGCAAATCCTAATCTCCAATCATTAAAGATTGAGGTTCAATTTGTCTGTTTGGAAGAGAAGCTTTTTATGTTGCTTCAGTAAAGTAGCATAAAGTATTTTTTCCTTCCCTTGTAAAAAGTGTATGGTCCTTAAAATCTGTACAGATATACTGGCTATTTTATTATACATTTCTTATTAACAGAATTTACCTTTGGTTAGAATTTCTGTATGGAAAGCTTATCTCATTTGTACCATTTATTCACGTACATGATGATACTGAATCATTTCCATGTTTTATCTGAAAAAAATAATAATTTTTGATGAAAAGCAGTTTCTTCATGGAGTTTTAAAACATAATCTTGTTTCTTTGTTCTTCCCCTCAATTTCTTTGCACAAAATTTCCACTATTGGGTCTTATTCTGAAGAACTATAGGGCAACCTACCCTTCGTTTCCCTAGTTCACTGTCACTATTTCTACAGACTTCATTTTAAATGTCTTACACAAAAGTGCTCAGGTTCCCTTTTCAATCCTCCGTGAGGTGCTGGGCTCTGGACACCTGTACAAGCAGTACCTTGGAACTTCTTAGTAACATAAAATCATGAGTGCCCTCTTAGATCCTCATTAGACAGCAGGATCCACAAAATAGAAAATGACATTACTTTTTGTCTATTTATTTTGTTGTTAGCCATTGTATTTGCTGGACTTGTACAAGGGGTGGCATAGAGTTTGCATTTAGTAAACACTTATTGGATAATGAATACTCATGAAATCACTGCTGTTTTATTTCATGGTCTTCTTATTGTATAACCTCATTACTCTTATCTTTTCATTAGATAGATAAATCCATTTATGAGCTACTGAATTTTTTAGGAATAAAATTTATCAGGCAAACTAGATTGGGTTAATTATGTCATTCAGAATGTTTACTTATTTTGTGGGATGAATGTCTATATAGACACAGAGTGTACATTACAGTCAAAGCATTGTGGAAATATGGCTAAGAGAAAAGGAAAATATTTAGGTTTTAGCTTTTTGGTACATTATTTTATCATTTATTTAAATATAACATTCAAAATACAATTTATTAAGCCAGGAGTGGTGGCTCACTCTTGTAATCCCATCCATTTGGGAGGCAGAGGTAGGAGGATTGCAAGTTCCAGATCAGATGCAGCCTGGGTAATATAACAAGACCCTGTCCAAAAGTAAAAAGTAAAAAAGTGGACTAGCATACAGCTCAGTGGTACATCACTTGCAAAGCCCTGGGTTCAACCCCTCAGTACCTCAAAAAACAAAAACAAAAACAATACACTTTATTTCAGCACAACGGAAATTGTGAAATCAATTGACATCTACTACATGTTCAGTTAATATTAAGTTCATTTATATGGATTCACTATTTGATATAAAGAAACAATGGCTCACACTGGTGTGCATGCTTCATACTGAGATGTCTTTCGGTCAGGCAATGTAATGGTAATGCACCTTGCAGTCACCTTCATTTCTTACTTTTGACAATTAATTAAGAAACATCACTCGTTACAAGCCAATTTTCAATTATTAAAATAAGCCTTCAGTCACATATTTTAGGCCACACTGAGCTCTTTCAACTGTCACTTATTCAAAATTGAGCTAAGCTGATAAATCTTTTTATTATTGTACATAATACTGACTATAATTCTTTGCAGTCATTCTTGATAGGCAGTTATCTCTTTAATTAAATGGGTAGCATTTACATTTTAAATTACTATAACAGGTCTTCTCATGCCACTGGTATAGTGCCCTAGAAGACTAGAGATACATTTAAAATAAGTGGATGGTTATCTGATTAGTTTTTTTGGAATACTAATGAGACTCATATAAATTAATAGACTATTAATGAGGACTTTGTCTACACCCATAGTACCCTGGAATCCTATCCTGCTTGATATTGGAAGCTAAGCAGGGTCAGCCTGGTTAGTCCCTGGATGGGAGAACACCTGGGAATACCAAGTGCTGCAGGCTAGGGAGAAGGACCTGTCAATACACTCCTGATATAATTTACGATTGAAAAACCCTATGAATATCAGAGAAGCACTGACAATTGTGCTGGGCATGGCACAGTGTTGGGAGTGTTTCATTCTGTTGTACATAGGGTTGCTATGAGTCAGATTCATCTTGAGGGCACCTAATATTGGGGACTTTGTGTCAATTTAAAGGTCTTTGTGAAAATAATATAATAATATAAGTCAAGTGCTTTCATAAGACCATTCCAATATTATGCATGCATAGAATAGCTGAATATTGATTCAATGAAAATGAATACTAAAGGTAAAATGAAATTGAATAGAAATATGTTTAGTTTGATGGGAATGATGGCACACACTTATAATCCCAGCAACTTGGGAGGTAGAGGCAGGAGGATCCCAGGTTCAAGGCCGGAAGCAACCTGCATAACTTAGTGAGACACTGTCTCGAGATAAAAACAACTTTAAAAAAGGAGGAGGGCTGATGGTGCAGGTTAAAGTGCTTGCCAAAGATTGCATGACAACTTGAGTTCAACCCTCAAATACAGAAAAAAAAATTAAAAATTAAAAAATAAAATAAAGGAAGAGAGAGAGAAAGAAAGAATGAAGCTTAACTTACTGAATTTGTAACTACTCAGGCAATTATTGCAGATTCTCCATGTAAATATGAATTTACATTCCTTCAGTGAAAAATACTTTGTCATTATTTTACATGAATCTATCTACCAATCATGATTTTGAAAGAAAATAAAAGGATGTTTTATACTCATTGATTTATTATTTTTAAAACAAATTTTATGAAAATGTGCATAATTGTTTAGTACTGGACATGACACATGGCTCCAGAGAAAGAAATACAAATAAAATATTCCTGTAGGATAGAAGTAATTTTCTATACTAAATGACATTTGTAGATTGTTATACCAGAAGATGAGACAACTATCAAAATGGATCCTAATGTAAGATTAAAAATAATTCATTAACATGAGGACATTCAAATATATATATAACAACATGAAACAGGATAATTGTGTAAAAAGATATGCAAATCTTTGGATATTATAAATATATGTAAAATTTACATACATATGTAAACTTACACACATGTGTGATTTATATAGTTTCGTTATAATAAATATAATATTTAATTTAGCTACTTTGAATGTCACTCATATTTCTATTGCTTAGGCTCAGCAAACACAGTTTATGTATATTTGTATTTGTACATATACATACATATTTACACATGCATTATATAAACACATGCACGCACATATATACCTATTTGGGTTGAAAGTCTCATGAAATAGATTTTGGAATTCAAAATATTTTCTTTCTTTCTTTCTTTCTTTCTTTCTTTCTTTTTTTTTTTTTTTTTTTTTTGCGGTACTGGGGGTTGAACCCAGGGTCTCGTGCTTTTATGCTCTGCAAGTGCTGGACCACTGAACTGCACTCTCAGCCCATTATTTTACTTTTTGAGACAGGATCATGCTAACTTATGTAGACTGCCTCTTGTCTCGAACTTGTGATCCTCCTGCCTCCGCCTCCAGAGCTGCTGGGATTATAGGCAAAATATTTTCTTATAGTTTTAGGGAAAAGTAATATATAACCTATTTTAATATTTGATTAAAGAATATATTCACTCATTGGTATTTACAAATTAATATTGAAAATAAAGGATAAAGTCTTTATTAAACTCAAATTTTGCATAACAATTGGTATTTTGATTGATGTATGGATAAAATATCATGAACTATTTGATTCATCATACATATAAATCCTTATTAATACTACTTTTGTAATTAGACATTTGTTACAGCACATTTTTTATCTCTATCACTTACCAACTTAGACTGGGAGAACTATTATATTTTCTGAAACCTTAATATTTCAAAATAAAAATATATTTGGCCCAAACAAAAACATAAAACATTTGAATTGTGGACATTGATTTTAATAATACAATATCATAAGTAATATCTCTTACCATAATTTAAATATGATTTATATAAGCTTGCATTAATTTTTGTCAGTACATTTCTCCATCTCTTTGCTAATCTTCCCCTATCTTCCAATCAAAGTTTAGATAAGGACACAAATGACACTTTCATACAATATATAATTTTTTTAAACTTGAACGTGTTATTGAATTCTAATTTTGTTGGGAAAATGTTAACATATTTATTTACTACAAACATATGAAATACACAAAATATACCTAGGTAAGAAACATTTTTCTATTTCTAGTCCATTCTGAGGACTAAATCATGAACTTCTCCACTGTAATTAAATATTTCTTGCAGTAGTTTGGCATGTAGATTTTTCTCCTCTCAGTATAGGCAGCAATTCGCCATTTTCTTTCAATCCTTTAACAATATTCAATCCTCCAACAAGCTCTCCTTTCATCATACCAATATGTCAGCCAGTTTGAGAATGATTTTCATCCCTGACAAACTTCTTCATTTTCCAATACATCAGATGTTCCATATATGACACCAGTATTATTTCAATATTTTTGGAATTTGTTTTCTGAATCCTATTTTGCCTCCTGTTTGTTTCCTTTCATGAAGAGCATCTCTGAAGTCAGGAATTTGAGACTTTCCTTTAATTTGGGAATTTTGGAACTAGTTGTTTCTACTTCAGATCCTTCTTACTCCTTAATTATATCAAGTTCCTCCTATGAGTCCTCTACACACACACAGAGCTGAGGAAAACTGGGCCAACTGGAGTAGATTTTGAGCCCCTGTTGAACTTTTCCTTCTAAAAGCTATCAAAACTACTAAATTGAATACTATGTTCCTGAGGAATTTCCACCATCTGCTTGCTGAAACCACAGGTGGATCTTGAAGAGTTCTTTCAGGACCAGCATGCAGAGGGCAGCATGTGTTAATTTCTTCAGGGAGAGGTTAAAATCTTCCTTAAAATGTTCATTAGCAGTGGGTAAAAATGAACCCCTAGCAGCATGTGGGTGAATATTTTTGGTCACTCTGAAGCATGGGCACCATCAGTTAATTTTTCTGAGAATTCTTGAAAAAACAAACGTGAAAAGAGAGCTAATATCATATTTTAGAGAGCTCAAAAACAGTTTTAGCTTCCAAATTCACAAATGAAACTTGAGGGTGTACTTTAGCCATTACATCTTTCATTTCTAAACACTGTGGGGCCCAGAGATGGACCACGAGGAGGGATTTGGCTTTGAGGAGCAGCAGCATCTCAAACTTCTGGGAAGAGCTGACCTCCATCACCAGTGGGCACTTCCGCTGCCCCACAACCATGTTATTGCCACCAAAATGTATAAAATCTGTTTTATTTTATTTTATTTTATTTTGTACTACTGGGGGTTGAAACCAGGGCCTTGTGCTTGCATGCTTTGCAAGTTCTGGACCACTGAGCTGCACCCCAGCCCATTTTTTACTTTGTTTGAGTCAGAGTTTCACTAAATTAGGAAGACAGCCTCTTGTATCGAACTTGCGATCCTCCTGCCGCTGCCTCCCAAATTGCTGGGATTATAGGCGTGCTCCATTTTACCCTGTTTAAAATGTATAAATTCTTAATCTCCTCCATTCCTCCCTATTTCAGGAACTCATTTCTTGCATGTCTTCCTTTAGCTTTGTTACAAATTCTATCACATTGAAATATTCTACCTCTCCTTAAATGCAGAACATTTTGCCAAAATCAATTTGCTTTTGGAATATTGGCTTGAGGAAAATTGATTTTTGGAGAACTGACCTAGAACTATTTTCTAGCTGCTGACAAAACAATTTTCTTACTTTTACTTTTACCTCTACCAAATATACAAGTTCAAATACAACAGTCATATCATCATCTTCAAATCATTTTTAGTCATATGTTCTTCACTGGATAATGGTGTAATATTTTGTCTCTTCTCCCAAGGCAAACTCCCAGGTATATGTGATTATTTCTATCTCTTTACCTTTTAGGATGGGCTATCAATGAGTAGAATTTATCCTGTAAGGATAGAATAATTTTTGTTTCAGTCTTCTAAGAGGTCATTATTACAATTTACTTAGCTTTTCACATTAGAATATGTTATTGTTGTTGTTGGGTGCTGTGGAGTAGGATCTGACTCATAGGGACCCTCATAGAGTTTTCAATGACTAATTACTTCAGGACTGTTTTCAGGATTGAGCTGCCATGTCCTTCTCTGATTATTTCTGGTGCTGGGGATTAACTCAGGGCTTCAGAGAGTGCAGAGCTGCACTCTACTAACTGAGCTAAACCACAGCCCCACTAGATTATGATCAACTGGAATTCAGACTTTTTCCTCAATATTTATTTTGTAGCAATAAAATATTTTTAATACTAAGTCACTATTTTCTATATCACAATCTGATCATTGAAGAACACATAGGGGTATTTTGAGTGTCCTTGAATATTATTTTTCTGGAATAAATTCTATATGTTTTTGAATATTTATTATGTTATCATAAAAATATCTTTAAATCAAGGTTGCTACATTTTGGAAAATTCTGGGATACATTGTAATTAGATCAATATGCCATGACTTATTTCTGAAGCCAAGTTACTTACTGTCCGATTTTAATACATTTCTTCAAAATACCTGCATAGTATTACTTTAGTAAGCTACTCTTGTTGTTATTGTTTGGTGCCATGGAGTCAGCTCTAACTCATAGCAGCCCTATGTACAACACAATGAAATACTCCCCAATTCTGTGCCAGGCATATGATAATTTTTATGTTTAAGTCCATTGTTACATATATTGTGCAAATCCATCTAGTTGAATGTTTTCCTTTGCTTTATTGAATTGCAATTCTCCCAAACATCATACCCTTCTCCAGGGACTGGTCTTTCATCTCACCATATCCAAAATATGTAAGATTCATGCTAGTCATCCTTGCTTCCATGGAGTACTTGGGACGCTCTTCTTCTAGGACAGATCTGTTGACAGTTCATGGTATATTCAATATTCTTCTCCAGCACCATAATTCAAAAGCATCAATTCTTCTGTCTCCCTTATTAAGTGTCCAGGTTCCACAACCATATGATTTGACCAAAAATACCATGGCATCGGTCATGCACACATTCATCATCAATGTAACATTTTTACTTTTCAACCCTATATAGAGGTCTTTTGCAACAACTTTTCCCACTAGAATGCATATTTTGAATTCTTCACTACTGCTTCTGTGAGTATAGATTGAAAACCAAGTAGAACAAAATCTTGGACAACCTCAATATATTCTCAATTTATTGTGAAGTTGTGTACTGACATAATTGTAAGAATTTTTGTTTTGGTGATGTTTAGATGCACTGCATACTGAAAGCTATGTTCTTTGATCTTCATCAGTAAATGTTTCATATCCTCTTCACATTCAGGAATCAGAGTTGTGTCATCTGCATATCACAGGTTGTTAGTGAGTCTTCTTCCAAACATGCTGCTGCATTCTTCTTCATAAAGTCCAGTTTCTCAGATTATTTGCTCAGCATAGAGATTGGAAGAGGTATGGTAAAAGGCTGCCGCCCTGATGTGCACCTTTCTCAATTTTAATTCAAGCACTGTCTCCTTATTCTGTTTGAATGACTGTCCAGTGGCCCATGTACAGATTCCCCATGAGTATAATTAAGTTCTCTGGTATTCCCATTCTTCACAATGTTATTCATCATTTGTTATGATGCTCACAAAAGTCCTTGCATAGTAAATAAAACCTGGATAGACATCTTCTGGTATTTTCTGGTTTTGACTAATATCCATCTGACATCAGCTATGATGTCCATGGTTCCACTCCCTCTTCTGAATCTGGCTTGATTTTCTAGAAGTTCCTGGTCTGTATCCTGCTTCAGTCACTTCTGAATCATCCTTAGCAAAATGTTGATTGTGAATGGTATTAATGATATCATTTGATAATTTCCACAGTCTGTTGGATTGCCTTTCTTTCAAATGGGCACAAATACAGATCTCTTCCAATCAGTTGGCCATATAGCTGTTTTCCAAACCCCTTGGCATAAACAAGTGAACACATCCATTGCTGCATCTGTTTGTTAAAACATCTCTATAGGTATTCCATAAATTCCTGGAGTCTTGTATTTTGCAAATTTCTTGAAAGCAGTTTCCCATTTTTACCTTCAATACCATTGGTTCCTGATCATATGTAGCCTTTTGAAATAGTTGGTTATCCACCAATTCTTTCTGTTATGATTTTGTGCATTCCTTCCATCTTCTTTTGATATTTCCTGCTTTGTTTATTACTTTCCATGTAGAATCTTTCACTATTGCCTCTTGAAAATTGAATTTTTCTTCAATTCCTTAAGCTTGAGAAAAGCAGCATGTTCTTTGCTTTTGGTTGTCTATCTCCAGCTCTTTGCACATGTCATTATATTTGTTACTCTCTTGTGTTTTTATTTTATATATGTTTCATTTAAATCAGATTTTTAAAATTCCCTAAACTGCATACTAACTTAATCTCCTAGAGTACGTAATTTTTTCCCAGTGTTCAGGTTCCTTTTGTACAATAATAAAATCCTTGCCTGAAATCAACAATAGTATTCTGTCATATCAGATACTATTTCTTAACACATTTTATGTAAAATATTAATAAATTTATTACAGTGAAAAGTGTTTACTAGTCAAGTTGGAAACTGGTGCTAAACAAAACTAAAAAGATTTTTTTTTTCAGTGTAAGGATTCTCAATGCATTTGCCATGTAATTTAAACTGAAATAGAAAAGTTACAAATAGAGTAATTTCCATTTCCCTTACTGAATCTAGCACTCATTTTCTATTCTTCAGTTATTCTGCCTCAGGATATGTTTTCTCTCAATTTCTTTTGGAAAGTTCAAGCTTAGGAGAGTCTTAACATAAAATTGCTCCAAACGTACTCTGGCAGTGTAAAATTATCTTATGTAGGTACAGAGGCAATCAAAATCAAATCATGACATCAATCAATTTCCATACCCTTAAAAAGAGTTGATCAATTTTATAAAACTTGAAAGAAAAAAAACGTGAAATCTGGTCATTTGTAGCAAAACAAATGGAACTAGGGAATATTATGTTAGAGATAAACCAGACAGAGGAAGACAAATATCACATGTTCTCCTTTGTGTACAGAAGGTAAAAAAGTTGATGTAAAAGGAGAAATAGTAGAATTGTGATGGGTAGAAGCTGGATGCATAGGAGAGAGTAGAAGGTTGGATGACACCAAAATATTGAGTGTTCCATGGCTTAATATGGTGACTAGAGTTTATTAAAATTATTACATATTTTATGAAGAACTAGAAGAGATGAGTTTGGAAGTTCTAAACACAAATAAATGATAAAGGGATGGAAATGCTAATTATCTTAATTTGGTCACTACACATCTTACACATGCTTTGAATTATCCCACTCTATCTCATAAATGTGTAGAATTATGTGTCAATAAAAAATTAAAACTTGAGGGCAATGGAAAAGATTTTTTCATACACATTTATTGGCAGCATTTAGCATCAATATAGATATTTTATGTTTTGCAAAAATAAATGACAAAACTTTAAACATTAAATTTTGCAAGAAGATAGAACCTTTCTTTCCTCACACAGCCACGTTTCCTTGTTCAAATGCTGTCATCATTTGAAAGGGACCAAAAATGTCCAAATGTCCATCAGCAAGATAAAGGGAAACATTTTGAAAGCATTAGTTTTTTTAGCTTTAATATATTGCTGCACTGTTGCAATATTTAAATATATATAAAAAATCCTCAGCTCTGTTATATGAATACTTTGTGGTAATTTTCAGCTTCTCAGAGTTTTATGTGACCTTTTCTCATCTGTTACAACAAAATAGAAAATCTAAGTGGTTACATGCATTCTCCTAATTTTTTTCCCAATTTCTCAGTCCTTTGTGTACATTTTGGATTGTTGCTAAAATTATGCCAATAAATCAGCTCAACCTACTAATGATTTTCACATACATAATATTTTATCTGTTATGAAAATGAAACCATAAATGCAGAGTGCTATAATTTAAATTCAGCTATACAATGTCTTATTCTGCACATTTTTGCATCAATTTTACATGCTACACAGGTCACAAGTAAAGCAAAAGCTCATAATTAATGCATAGGTAGAGAAAATAGGACAGATAAGACAAAAATATGTACTTGTGGCTATGAATTGCATAGCAAAAGTAGGGAAGATTGTTAAAGGACATTTTCACTATTTTTTTCAAGCAGGATAGTTTACTGGAAGCTATCATGAGTAAAATATGCAGTTAACACAAATTGTCCAATTGTGTATTATTCAGGTGATAGAACATATATAGATATAGATATAGATATTGATACTGATATGGATATATAGATAGATAGATATAGATATAGATATGGATACATATATACATGACATTAAAATATAAAGTCAAAGGGAGCATTCTTGTATGGTATTTACCTCTATTTTGTACAGCAATAACTATTACTCTTGGAAACTAGATGACCATTTCTTCCTTTTCTCCCGCAAAATATCTATGTGACATTTCTTCACCAGCAATTACTGTTCCTCTGTAGCACATACTAGCTTAAAATAAATGCCAACATATCCCAATAAACACTGAAGATGTAATAGTCACTATATCGAACCTTCAAAGAAACTGTTTATGTTTTCTTCTGTAAGGGAATGGTGACTGATTTTTTTAAAGAACATATATCCTTGTATGGGATCCAAATCAAACAAGTTCTGGGGATATAGATTAGTGGTGAGGCTTTTGCACAGCATGTGTAAGAATCTGGGTTCTAGTTCAATCACCCTACCCCATCACACATGCACCAAAACCAAATCTGAACCCATGCTTTTAAGTTGAAAATTTTAAAAATTAAAAAACATCTAAATAATCAATGAAAAAAATAAGCCAAATGGATGAATGCATTTTATTAGATAAAAGTCTCAACTCATATGGATTTGAATTTGCATGAAAAATGCTTAAGAATGATTTTGTTCTCCTCAAAGGGAGTAAATAAAAAGACTAGCGTCTTCCATTCTGGGATTTGACATGTGACAACCCTGAAGCTTAGCATCACCTTCTGAAATGGTGGTAAAGCATTATGTTGTTCCCAAATTCAAGAACATCTCATAGAGGAGAGTTCTCTGTCTCATTTAAGACTTAGTACATGCTTATGAATTAGGGTACTAGAAAACCCTCACCCTTCTACCTCCAAAAGACAACATAATGTTTGGTAAGATCATTTTCTTCAAAGCCATCTTTCCTTTTCTAAAAGAAAAAATAAAGATGAGTCATTTGGGACATTGTATTGCATTTATTATTCTCTCTTAAACTGTTGAGGTTTCAAAGAATTAGCTATGAACATTACAGTTTGCACTTGAACCTTACTTTACTAGCTATGCATATTTGAATTTTTCCCTCACTAGGTTTGTAGAAAGATAAATAAGAAAAAAAATAGAAAATATTTAAATATTATTTTACTACAAAAGGAAAACTTGCTGGGCTACTAGCAATCTTTTATAAATTTAATCTATTGCATTACCTTTTGATTTTCAAGCCTACCAAACAATGTTAAATATAACCACTAATGCTTTTACTTTTTTACAAAGTAGCTTAAGAAATAGAAATTGTCCATGAACTTCAATACTACTATGAATTTAAAATAGTTAGAATCAAATGGTTTGAGGTGTTTCATTAGAAACTAAAAACCAAAAAGTAGTTAAAGGTATATATTAGAAAATAAGAACTGATTAAATAAGACATGAATGCAATAGTAACTTTTCTTTCAAATATTGATGGGATAATTACATAGTCATAGAGTGCTGGAAAATTAGCCCTCCAGGTTTGAAAGGACTCCATACATTTGGTGAAATTTCCTACTCTTTTGTTTCTGTGTGTGTGCATGTTTGTCCTCCCATGGCAAATGACTTGTTCACCCTCAGTCCCCTCGCCCATGTCCTCATTATTGCATTGGTGTTAGTGTACTACTGCTGCTTAACAAGTTACTGCAAAATTGGTGGCTTGAACAAATAATAATTTCTTATAGTGCTATAGTATAGAAGTCCAGGTAGGCTACACAGAATTCTCTACTTAGCCTCTCACTCAGCCAAAATCAAAGTATTAGGCTGTCTGGGTTGTTATCTAAGGCTCTGGGGAAGAATCGCTTTTCCAACCCATTCAGGTTGCTGGCAGAATCCAGTCACATGAAGTTGTAGGGCCTAAAGTCCCTGCTTGCTTAGAGGGCACAAAGACAGGTGTTACTGTCAGCTCTGGGGGCCTGCCCTCAGCTCCTTTCCCCCTGACAATGGCACACTTCCCAAACACAGCACCAGAATGCTTCTCTTCAGTCAATTTCCCTCCTAATTCAAAATTCCCCTACAAACACCACCCAAAGAGCTGTCTCAGTTTTTAAAGAGCTCTTTGATTAGGTCAGAAAAGGTCAGATGATTCTCTAGCTGAGGTCGAATGATTAAGAAAACTTAATTACACCTGGAAAATCTCTGTAATCAGCTATAAAATCACATAATCACAAGCATAAAACCCATTATTTTGCTTCCAGAATTTCAAGACAATTACACTTTTTTCCTGTGCCTCTCCCTTGTTCTTTTCTATTCTGACCCAACTATGTAAAATATGTAAATGCCTCATTTATTTTAAGTAAAAATATTAGAAAGTGTACAGTTATATATTTATCTTATTTATTAAGATTTTTTCCTGCTAGCTGGATGCAATGTCGCCCACCTATAACCACAACAATCTGGGTAGTGGAGGGAGGAAGATAACCTAGAGCAGCCTGCACAATATAGTGAGATCCTGTCTCAAAATAATAGACACAAAAGGGGCTTGAGTCAGTGGTGGAGTGCTTGCTTCACATGTACAAATCCAGGGTTCAGTCCCAAGTACTGATATTTTTTAAAAGAGATATTTTTCTACTAATATTTTCAACATTATTTCATTGGTTTTCATACTTTAACCAAAGTAAACAAATGTTATGAAAAATGATGTTCTGAAAAAACTGTATCACAATTTTAATAGTCTCAAAAGGTAACCTGTAGTATGTAGCTCAATAGAGAGTAATAAGCCTATATTTCATTTTTCCATTTAGGTATCATTTATGCACAGTAGAATTTTGTCACGTTTTTGGTTAGGTGAGCATTTAAAAGTTTGACAGCACATGAAGTCATGTGGCTACTGACATAGTACACAGCACAGTTGCTTCTCCCCTCAAAATTCCTACTCATCCCTGGGGAATTAGCCACCCCTCTCATCCTGAGATCCTAGTCACTAATAATTTATCTTATGTTCCCATAGGTTTTTACTTTCTCAAATGTAATATAAAGGGAATCAGCATTTTCAATCCATTATTTTACCTACGATTTTTTTTCTTTTTGAAATTTTCTCTGAGCTACTCTGTATTATTTCTTTTTTGTACTTATTTTGGGTTTAATTTGCTACTATATTTTTAAATCTAAGTTGGAATCTTAGACAATTGCCATGACTTGTTCTGCTTTTCTAATATGATAATTTATTGCTGTAACTTTCTCTGTATGAACTGCTGAAGTCACACTGGTTAAATTTTAAAGCACTGTGTTTTAAATTTTAACTCAATTCAACTACTCTCTAATTTTGCTCATGTATATTTCCATGAAACAGGAGCTGGTGAGACATGTACTTTTCAAGTTCCAAAAATTCATGGACGCTTAATACATTTTCCTGTTACTGATTTTAACTTAGTATTGTTAGTGTCTGTTATAATTTGAATATGAATGTCTGCCATAGAATCATGTGTTGAATGCGTGGACCCCAGGTGGAAACTTTAGAGGTTCCTGGTTAGTAGAATTAGATCACTGGGGGTGGGCTTTCGAAGGTTATGCCTGCTCCCCAGTCCCTTCTTCATTTGCTATTTCCTGGCTTCCTGCAGCTGATGAGTTGATCTACTAGATCTGGTCCACAATGCCCTCCTCACCACGATGGATGAAACTTCCGAAACCATCAGCAGAATAAATCCATCCTCTTTATTTATTTATTTTTTTGATCAAGTGTTTGGACATGGCAATGAAAAAATTAGTTAATACTGTATCAAAGATCATATTGTATAGGACTTCAATTCTTTAAATATATTAACATTATTTATGGCATTGTTGTTGTCTGCATTTTGAAATGTTACATGTGCTCTCAGTAAGAATGTGTATTTTCTGCTGTAGGGTGAAATGTGCCATAAATACAACTTAGGTCACATTGGTAGATACAGTTCTTTATGTATTTTAAATCTTCATTGATATGCAGCTCCAGCTGTGAATACCTCATGAAGATGCATGGGGAAAAAATGAGAATGATAGAGACCTTTTGTGTTTGTGCCTTTCAGATTTATACTATCCCATACTTGGCCTTTAGCCATTTGATATAAAAGATTATCTGAATTCTTCTTGTTTGAGTAGTGACCTTCACTTCCTATTGTACTCTTAATTGTGAGGAACAGTATGTAACATCCCTACTGTCATTACATGCTCCTGTTTTTTCATTAATTGTAATTTCCTTTTTGATCTTCAATTTCCAGTTCTTCATTTCCCTTCAACTTCAAATCTCTAAAAAGGTTAATACAAGTTATTTCTTTGTAAATTTTGAATTTATTTGAAAATGAACTTGATTTTCTGAAAGATAGATGCTAAATAGAATTATATTAGACACTGACAATTATCAAATAAATGTGCCAGATCAAAGAAATGTACTGGGCTGAGGGTGCAGTAAAATGGCTGAGTATTTGCCTTGTATGCTCAAGGCCTTGGATTCAATAATCAAAAAGGAAGGAAGGAAGAAAGGAAGGAAGGAAGAAGGGAGGGAGGAAGGGAGGAAGGAGGGAGAGAGAGAGGGAGGGAAGCAGGGAGAGAGAGAAAGAAAAGAAACAAAGAAAGAGAATGAAAAGAAAGAAAGAAAGAAAGAAAGAAAGAAAGAAAGAAAGAAAGAAAGGAGAGAAAGAGGAAGAAACAGAGAGAAAAAAGAGAAGAAGGAAGGAGGGAGAGAAGGAAGAAGGAAGGAGGGAGAGGAGCAGAGTGAAAGGGAGGAAGAAAGGAAGGAAAGAAGGAAGGGAGAGAGAAATTAATTTGTATTTTGTACTACTTATAAACAAAATTGTGTAATTTAAAGTATTAGCAACTACTGCTACAATTGCCCCAGATATATTAAACAGTTTTAAAGATATTTTGCATATTTTATATAAATAGATTTCCTAAAGTTTTGGAAAAGAAATAATTTTATTCCACTTTTCAAGAAAATATTAACATTATCATAAAACTTTCATAGGTACATGTAGGTTATAAACTCAGTACAGCATCTAACTTGCTTTGCTGAAAAAACAATGTTGCAACAAGTCACAAGTGTTGGCACATCTTTCAGATGTATTTATGTACCATGGGCAGGCTGCCATGGGTTGATGGGCATAGCACTGTCTTAATAGTTTCTATACCACATACAAAAAGAATATAATATCTATGTGATTGAATCCAAATGTAGATGCTAAATTTTAGGACCTAAAATTGAATAAGGTAGCAGCAAGAAATTACTTTGCTATAGGAGAACAATCATAAATGAATTGAGAAATATGTGCACAAGTAGCATAAATTTTCAGCACAAGAGTTGCTGTAGTGATCAGTTAGACTAAATTCCACCAATAAGCATCCTCATTTCCATCCAGTGTAATTTATCTGTACTTGAGACTAACACCAATTATAAGAATTGTACTTGGCAAAGAGAGTCCCTGCACAAAGTTTCAGCTGGCTGGCAAACACTCCTTAGGACACGTTACAGAGTTTCTGCTGAGAATAAGATGAGGCAAACACCTGTGTAGGAAATCACTGTTCCTCACCTAGCCCAAAAAACATGAGCTTCCCAGAGTGACAAGAATCACAATCATTTTCAGGTTGTTTCAACACTCAGTTCTACTGAAGGGAACATGTTTTATTGAAAAGGATGTTAGTGTGTTTCAGAGTTAGGAAAATATATCTAAAGCAGTATCACAAAAACTAGAAATTTCTCTCATATCAACTACTCTTAACTTTACAATGTTTGAGAGAAAGTCTTTAAATTTCTTTAAAGATCATGGATTACTAGCAAGTGTAAATTTCTAAACATTAACTAAAAATTAATTAGCCAATTAAACTATAAATTTCAAACTGTGTTCTAAATAATACTTTCAAAGCAGTATTTTTCTAACAATAAGAATGTCTTATAAGGCACTGATTCTAGACTTTTGATTTCAAAATAAATTCAAATTTATTTTTATTAGTAATTTTAGTATATAAATTAGTGGGTGTCTTTATGTCATATCATTGTATGTTACTCATATCATGGTACATTCTTATGACTCTCTCATGCCCAACCCTCTCCCTACTGCTGATCTTCCTCCCTACAAACAGCGTCTGTTCTGCTTGCATGTCATGCATATAAAATTTTATATATATATATATATATATATAAATTATACACACACACACACACACACACACACACACACACACACATATAGGATCTAGACTCTGATCCTTCATGTGTCTGTCAGCTTGTCATGCTGTGAGAGCTTGCATATTGTTGTGATGTTGAAAGCTATGCCACCAGTATCTCAGGTACTAGCAGAGCCACCCACAGGGGACATGTTTCAGCTGAGCTTCCAGACTAAAACAGATTAAGGAGAAGGACTTGGCATCCCACTCTCAAAACAATTGTTGTTAGTTGTTGTTAGGTGCCGTCTAGTCGGTATCCGACTCATAGCGACCCTCATAGGGTTTTCAATGGCTGACTGTTTCAGGATTGCCTTGGGAGTGGATTGCCAGGCCCTTCTCCCATTTTTGCAGTGCTGGGAATTGAACTCAGGACCTCAGAGACTGCAGCGCAGTGCTCTACCCACTGAGCCAAATCTCAGCCCCAATTAAGTGAGCTGCCCAAGCTGGCCTCGAACTCGTGATCCTCCTGCCTCCGCCTCCTGATTCACCAGTGTGCGCCACCACGACCGGCCTCAAAACAATTAGCTATTGAAAAATCTTGTAGATATAAGAGAAGCACTGTCAAATATAGTGCCATAAAATGAGATACCAGGCTGAAACGCATTGAAGAAAAATTGGAGTCAAACTTAATGGAGTAAACCAGCTGGGACCTCCATTTGCTAATGTGGCACAACTCAAAATGCAAAGAAACATAGTGGTCATAACAATAGGCTAAAACATAAAAAGATCAAGTTCATGACACAGTGTTGGGGGGTAGTGTGTTATGTTCTACATAGGGTCACTCTGAGTCGGATCTGACTCCAGGGCACCTAACAACAAAACGAAAATTTTGCACGTGAAAGAAAACATGATATTTGTCTATGTTGATAGTGAGATTTGTTTTTTGAAATTTTATTGGAGGCAGAATGTTATTGAAAAGCTGACATCTTTTTTCTTCCTCTACATAAAACAGATTATTTTTAATACTTATGAGGTTAAATGACTATTTATACTTACAAGTTTTCATGTTTCTTTTTTCAATCACATTCCACCCAAGTGAAAAACTCATAGATATACATGTGGGTACATATATATATATATATATATATATATATATACATATATATATATATATATATATATATGTTGTTTTTCGGTGCCGTTGAGTTGAGTCTGACTCATAGCTACCCTCATAGGGTTTTCAATGGCTGACTGTTTTAGGATTACCTTGGGAGTGGGTTGCCACGTCCTTCTCCCACTTTATGGTGCTGGGAATCAAACTCGGGACCTCAGAGACTGTAGAGCAGCGCTCTACCAACTGAGCTAAATCTCAGCCATATACATATATATATATATATATATATATATATATATATATAGAGAGAGAGAGAGAGAGAGAGAGAGAGAGCGCTTTGTATCTGTCATTAGGTTATTTAGTGTCCTACTTGGAATACAACCTACAACTTGGCAATCTCTAACATTTTATTGAAGTAAATTCCAATTTTAACTCTCTGCATACATGTCACAATAGTTACCAGGCCTGTCAAAATATCTTTCAATGGAAACAGCATTTTTCATAATATTTTATCAGTTTCCATTTTATTAATTTACTTATTTCTGCTCTTCTTTAGAAATCAATGGTCACTCCCACATATTTTGTATAGTTCTATAGTTATAGCAAATACTAACTCACTTGGAATAATACTCTCACATTTATCTATGTATCTAAGCTACAAAAAAGAGAATGTATCTCTATGCTAATACTTTCCCTAGAGTCAGCCTCAACAAAAATTGTTTAAATGCCTGCATCATCCATATATGATTGTTTGCAAATGGTCTTCATTTGAATTTTAAGATAGCTTTTCTCTCTATTAAGAAATTATATTTTACAGAAAGTTTCATTAAGGAATTTCTGTGTGTGTATGCAGCATTGAGGAGTTGAACCTAGGTCCTCATGAATGCTAGACAAATTCTCTACCGAGAAGCAACCCCAGACCGTTTTTTGAAAACACAAATTATTTTGAGATATGTTATTACTAGATTTCTCAGGCTGCCTCTGGCCTCAAACTCATGATCCTCCTGCCTCTACCTCCCAAGTTGCTGGGAATACAGGCATACTCAGCAGTGCCAATTTTAAGGGATTCTTAAGTGCTGATTCTGAATTTGTTCCTCAATAAAGACAGAAATGCAAATTATAATTATGACTGGATTTTGGAAGATACAGTAAAATCATATCAAACATGATATCCTGGCACCTATCCCAGGTAAAACATTGGAAAGTGTTGCCTTACTTTTATAATGCACCCAGGAATAAGTTCCTTAGAAATCAATGCCTTGATTATTTGCATGGAAGGTGTCACTAAAGGAAATTGCACTCATGTTGGTTATGTCTGACTATATATCATAGCCAAAATTTCAATTACTAAGAACCTCACAGTAGTAAGGCAAGAGAGTTATGTCAGTTCAGTAAAAGAAAATAAAAGTGAGTAGACCACAAGTATCCATTCTTGTGCTCCCTCTGTGTATGAGAAGAATCAATTTGCTTTTATCTTAACCCCAATAGAAGGAGCTATTGACTTTGGGGAAATCCTGTAAAGTTTATTGCTGACAGCATGTTAGAGAGTACTTTCTAAGGATGACAGAACATGTGAATTGATTTTGCCTCCAGAGATACCACGATAACTGACTCTCTCCATCCAAGAGGGCTGCTCTGGGGTTTGTCACCACGTTTCCCTGTAGTTTGAAAGGATTATATCAACTATGCAGAAGAAAATGTTGAGAAGAGATAGCCAGGGAGGCACTTAATTAGTGGGAAATACCCCAGTTGCCCTTGCCTATATAGGTAATGTGCAGAAAACTGGATTACTAAATATTTGACAGAGAAAATATTTACTTAAATATAACAAAGGATTTGTACATTAGCAAATTTATTGATTGTTGTTGTTATTAGGTGCCATTGAGTTGATGTCTGACTCATAGCAACCCTCCTAGAGTTTTCAATGGCTGACTGTTTCAGGATTGCCTTGGGAGTGGATTGCCATGTCCTTCTCCCATTTTTGCGGTGCTGGGAATTGAACTGGGGACCTCAGAGACTGTAGCGCAGTGCTCTGCCAACTGAGCTAAATCCCAGACCAATTTATTGATGCACAATTTTATTTAATAATTTCACAAATATTAATTAAAATCTATTATAAAAAAGATTTAATTGGGAGGTGGAGGCAGAAGGATTGCAAGTTCATGACCCGAGGTAGTCTGTGTAACTTAGACCCTGTCTCAATAAAAGTAAAAAAAAAAAGAAAAGTGGGCTGGGGATGCAGCTCAGTGGTCCAGCACTTGCAGAGCATGCAAGCGCGAGGCCCTGGGTTCAACCCTCAGTACCACAAAAAGAAAGAAAGAAAGAAAGAAAGAAAGAAAGAAAGAAAGAAAGAAAGAAAGATTTCAGAACTCTATTTTAAGAAAGTTGTAGTTTAGATAAAAATTCTGTCCCTAGTTTTCATATATGTAATCACTAATACATCAACTTTAATATCTGTAAAAAACAAATACATATGTTTCACATAGTATCAAATGTGTACATTCTTTTTTGTTGTTGTTGTTAAATCCTCTAGCTTGTTGTTGTTCTTAGGTGCTGTCAAGTCAGGTCCGATCCATAGAGACCCTCATAGGGTTTTCAATGGTTGATTTGGGGGGGATTGCTCTGGGAGCGGATTGCATCTTTCTCCCATTTTGGTAGTGCTGGGGATCAAACTCAGGGCCTCAGAAAGCACAAAGCAGCACTCTACCAACTGAGCTAAACCCCAGCTTGAGTGCCACCTTATTGTCTTAGACTTTCTCCAGATACTTCTAAAGAAAGCCTGAGGACAGAAGAGTAACTCTGTGATTCACCTCACTCTAATGAGAAGTAGATGTCAACAGGTTGGTAACCATAGCAATGACTCATATTTCCTTTGAGGAACACTAAACAGTTACATGCCTGCATCATCTAAAACAGATTATGGCTGAAAATGTGACAGAGAAAAACTTATTGCATGAAAGGGCAACATACCATCAATCACTTCTACCAACCCATTCTCAGGCAAAGGAAAGGGGTGTTCCCTTTTAACTTAAGTGAAGTGAACAAGGGTCCCAATCCATCACAGCAAGGATGCACCATCTGCTCACAAAGGTTAAGTACACCAGGAGCCAATAGGTGAGGCCGCACAAGCCCAGGCTCAGTGGACGGAAAGCAAACCAAAGCTTGACTTCCATCAAGTAACGGGTGCTCTGACCGCAAAACGAGATAATGTTGGGGATCCTGCTCCAGAATTCTACCTTCAAAGTTAAAATAATCCTCAATAGAATAAAAGAAAGTGTTGGGCTCCCTTGACCCAAAATCCAAGAAAGAAATTCTACCTGAGATGCCAAAAATGTGTTGGACAAGATGTACATCAAGCTGATGCCATGGAAAATCCCTAGTGGGGAATGTCATAATTCACACACAAAAAAATGGTTCCTGAGAAAACTTCAGTGGGCATATGCCAACTCTGGAACTATCAGAGCACTGATCCATTATTCCAGCTAACTCTGCCATGTTTCTGTGTTATTGTTGCTGTTGTTGTTGTTGTTGTTGTTGTTGTTCTTAGGTACTGTCAAGTAGAGTCTGACACACAGGGATCCTCTGTACAACAGAACAAAACACTCCCTGCCACTGTGCCATGTCCAACATTACTGTCAGTGCTTCTCTGCTATTCAGAGGGTATTCAATGGTGAAATATTTTGGGAGTGGATTGAAAGGTACTTCTCCCATGTTTATGTAGCAACCCCCATTTCAACTGTATCAGATTTTGTAATAGTATAAAATAGTAGCTAAGGATTAGGAAAAACAATTATAGGAAGAAGAAATCAATTACTTCATGTCTCACTTGAGCTTCATAGGTCTTTTCTCAGAAATAATCTGTGAGTAGGCTATTTTGGATTCGATTGTCTCCATGTAATGGTTGTACTTATTTGGAATTTTTAGTAACTAAGTTAGAAACCACGTATAATATGTATTATGTGAATCCCCTATTCCACCAAACACAAGACTTCTCTGAGGTTTGATCCTGAGGCATAAAATTGGTTAGCTGTTATAGATGCAGAGCTATTTTAGGAGTAATAGTTAGGTTGGTTTCTGATTATACCCAAGCCCAGGTAACTTAATAAGCCAAGTAAATTTCCAAAAGTGTTTCAACCTCAAATATGAATCTATTTCAATATCTACACAGTCTACTAATAAACAGATGCATTGTTTTATTAAAAGTTAAAAATATGTATTTTCAAATCTATAGCCACATTTTAACCCTTCTTTGCTATTTCTTATTCCTCACTTAGTTCAGATTTCAATATTTCTTCATAAGCACTGGTCTTTTTTGCATTTAAAAAATTTAGATATTGCCACAGCCCAGCAGCAATAATGTAATGTAAAGACACAAATTGTGGATAGTTATAGGAGACCATGTGATGTTTTGATGTGTGTGTATGCGTATTTGTAATGCCCAAATCAAGGTAAATATGTTTATGTACTCAAATATTTATCACTTGTATATAGTAAAAAACATTGAAAATTCTTTCTTCTAATTGTCTGAATATGTCATTTTCTACGAGATGTGATCAATGAACATTTAAATTTAAAAACTATTTAGGAAAGACACATTGTCATCAATCCCCCTCAAAATATTCCCACTATCTCTGAAGAGGATTTGAAATATTTACTGATGAAGATCAAAGAATACTCCAATATGGATTGTGACTCAACATCAAGAAAACAAAAATTCTTGCAACTGGATCAGTAAGCAACTTCATGATAAAATGGAGTAAAGACTGAGATTGTCTAAGATTTTGCTTTACTTGGTTCTACAATTAACACCCAAGGAAGTAGCAGTAAAGAAATCAAAAGACACATTGAGTTGGGAAAAGCTGTTGCAAAGGACTTCTTCAAAATTTTGAAAAGTAGCCAGGCACGGTGGTGCATGCCTGTAATCCCAGAGACTCAGGAGGCGGAGGCAGGAGGATTGCAAGTTCAAGACCAGAGGCAGTCTATGTAATTTAGCAAGACTCTGTCTCAAAAATTAAAAACAAAAACAAACAAAAATAGACTAAGAGTGCAGCTCAGTGGAACAGCACTTGCAAAGCATGCAAGCATGAGTCCCTGGGTTCAACCCCCAGTACTGCAAAAATAAATAAATGAATAAAAAAAAAAATAAACATTTTGAAAAGTAAAGATGTCACATTGAAGACGAAGATGTTACTGACTCATGCCATGGTATTTTCAGTCACATCATATAGTTGTGAAAGCTGGATATTGAACAAGGGAGACAGGACATGAATTGATCCTTTTGAATTATGGCATTAGAGATGAATATTGAATATACCCATGGACTACCAAAAGAACGAGCAGAAGTCCTCCTTGGAAGCAAGGACACCTAGACTACATTTTCTGTATTTTGGACATGGTGTTAGGAGGGACCAATCCCCGGAGAAGAACATCATATTTGGGAGAATATCTTATCAACAACAAAAAAGGAAAACCCTCAACTGGAGGGATTGACACAGTGCCTACAGCAATGGGCTTAAACATAAAAAAGATCATGTTCCTGGCACAGTGTGTGGAAGTATTTCTTTCCATTTTGTATAGGTTCACTATAAGTCAGACTCAACTTTAAAGTAGATAACAACAAGAAGCTTCAAACTCACCTCAATATTTTTGTCACTTTCTGAAGCAGTTCAGCATTGTGGGAGTCTTTACCTGTGCTTTCACAAATAACTCAGTGTCCTGAATTGATTGGAAACATTTACCTTTCATGGTTACTTTGACTTTGGAGAAGAGCCAAGTTACATGATGCCAGAACTGGTGAACAGGTGGGTAAGGACACACCAGAGTGTGCTTATTCAACAGAAATTGCTATACCAGAAGTGATGTGTTAGTGGAAGCCTTGTCATGATGGAGGATGAAACTTAAACACTCGTGAAAGAGGATTTACATAATTCCTTCAGAATGAGGCAAGAACAATGCAATGTGTTTCTTACTGTAATTCTTTTTAAATTTAAGCATTCATCATTTTTATATCTCATACAGTCACCATACTATGCAATAGTATGATAGAACTTCTTGTACTTCTCTAAATGTACCATAATATCCCTTGATAAAAATTTGACACTTACTCTCTGTACCCTATGGTAAAAACTGAATTCCCAACTCATTTATTTATTTATTTATTTATTTATTTATTTATTTATTTAGTGGTCCTTAGGAGCTTAACCCAAGGTCTTGCACATACTTTGCAAATGCTCTACCTCTGAGTTGCACCCCCATCACACTTTTTAATTTTTATTTTTCAATTTTATTTTGAGACAGAGTCTAGCTATGTTATTCAGGCTGCCTTTGACCTCCAACTCATGATCCTCCTGCCTATGCATCTTGAGTCACTGGGATTGTGGGCATGATCCACTTCGCCTGGCTTACTCTCAAAGTTTTTAGACTTCACATCATTTTGATCATTTGATATGTATCTTTCTGCACCTGACTTATTTCACTTAAAAATGATCTCCAGTTTCATCGGCATTGCCTCAAATGACAGAATTTCATATTTTATGGCTCTACTGTCTCATTAACTCAGGGACATTTATGCTGTTTCAGTTTCTTCTGTCTTTTGAGTAGTGCTGCAACAAACATGGGAGTGTAAATATTCCCTTGGCATGATTTCATTCCCCTTATATATGTTGTTGTTGTTAGGTGCCATCAATTCTGTGTCCAACTCATGGTGACCATACATACAACAGGCAAAACACTATTGTCATACTTTTCTGCTATTCATAGTGTTTTCAATAGCTAATTGTTTTGGGGAGTGGGCGGCCAGGTCCTTCTCCCAAGCCTACAGCACCTGGTGTTCCCAGGTAGACTACTATCCAAGTACTAACTAGGTCCCACCCTGTTTTGCTTCTGAAATATGACTGGATCAGATGCCACAGTGATAGGGCTCTAGGCTCCCTTAAATACGAATTCAAGTAATGATATAGCTAGTTCACATGGTAATTTTATTTTTAATTTTTTGAGTAACATCCATGCTATCTTCCATAATAACATACAGGTATTCATTTCCACCAACAGTGCACATGTATTCTCTTTCTCCATATTCTCTTTTGTTCTCTTTAGTCTCATTGCCATTTTCCTTTAGAGTGTGGTGATATCTCATTGTGATTTTGATATTAATTTCTCCAATAATTAATGATGTTGAACTTTTTTCACATACCTATTGACTACATATTCTTTTAGGAAATCTCATTAGGTCTGTTGTTTATTTTTTAAATTCATTTCTTTTTCTTTTTGCTACTGAATTATTTAAGTTCTTTATGTGTTCTGGATATCAAATTATCAGATGCATAGGTTGCAAAATTCTCTCCCATTTTTTAGATTGAGTCATATTCTGAGAATTGCTGCCAATCTCTGCCCTTTCCCCCTACCTGTAACACCTACAGAATATAAGTCAACTTTTTCATGTACATATTTTGTGATCTGTTTTTTTTTATGACTTATCATGCCCTTTTTGGGAATTATATGTCCAATTCCAACAACAATATGCAAATACATTTTTTCCAATATTTTCTCAAAAATATAATGTCTGCACAAATCTTTGAAAACTGCACCTCTACTACCTAGTATCTTCTTCATTTCCTTTATTTGGCTATTATCCATTTTTCTTTTACATTAGTCTCAGAGACACTTCGCCTGGTGACTTCCCTAGGCTTTCTTCCTGGCTTTTCTCAACTATCATGTGGAGTGAAATCTTCCTATTCTGTTATATTAATTTCATATCAATTTCTTTCATAGCACTAGGCCTGTCATAACAATAGAAAAAAATGAAAAATTATGTAATGCTAACCACATAAAATTGCCAATAATATATGACTTCTAATTTCACCTAATATAAATATGATAAAAATATTAAAAAGTTAAAAATAATTTCAAGTAAGGAGATTAATGTTAAATTATAAATATAAAGGACTAATATGTTTTACTGTATGAAAAATACATTAAAATATTAATAGTAGTATGAATAACATTAATAACAATATATTAAGTTCTTGCCTACAGCCATATGACCATGGCATTTGATCCCAACTGATCTCAGAAGCTAAACAGAGTTAGGTCTGGTCATCCCACTTCTGAAAAAATCAGCCATTAAAAACCCCATGAATAACAGAGAAGCACTGATATAGTGCTGGGCATGGTACAGTGTTTCCTTCTGTTGTACATAGGGTCACTATGAGCCAGACCCAACAAAACTGCACCTAACAACAGCAATGAAGTTCTTATTTAATCACAAATAAATATTCTAACCTTATAAAGAAATGTGTATAAGTTAATTCAATTAAATCAGAAATAGAATATCTTTTATGGTATGTTTTTCATTCTCTAGATAAAGAAACTGCTGTCCTGAGTTTAAGTAAATTCAAGGATCTAATAAGATTAAGACAGAGAGTGTATCCTATTCCCGCGGATTCTAAAATTATTACACTTAATTTCTAAATTTCACATAATGATTCTATGACCTGATTCTTGCTTCTATCTGTTTATCATACACTTTTATCCTTTAAAATGAAAAATGAAAGAAATGAAGTTGATAATTTTATCTTAGTTGTTGAGTGAGCTAGGGGTGCCTCTTACTGTAAGCCAGAGGAGGGGAAAGTTTATCTTGTAACTGCAATGTGATTCATAGAGACATACCATTGTGGAGAATACTCAAGTAAAATTCTATCTATGGTTAACATCTTTTTTGACATAACTTGACTTCTTGTGCTTCTGTTAGTGATAGAAGTTGCTGACCTTTAAAGAGTTATTAGCTGACTCTGAAAGCCAAGTCTTTGTAATTTTTCAGAATGTCTTCAATAAGTTTTGAAAATAACATATTCAATTAGCTATTATGAAATATCTGACAAATAATTCCATTATTTATCCAAATATAAGGTATGATAAACATGGGAAATATTTGAATAAAAATTTATTACAATAAAAGACACAGTGCCATTAATCCCCCTCAAAATACTCCCTCTGGCTTTAAACACACTTATCCTGTCATTCATGCCAATTTATGAAGCACTTATGAAAGAACTAATGGTGAGTGTATTTAAAATTTTTGTATTCTTATAAATTTAATGAAGCAAATTTAAAAGCAAAGCTAATGTTGGTTATAGGAGCCAAAATTCTTCCTCCTAATAGTTTGAAATATTTGACATGAAGACAAAATAAAAATGAGGCCCATAATCAAGGAAAGTATCAGATTTCTATAAGTGTGCAGTGCATAGTTTCTTGTGACAATCCATGACCAGGTGAACTTCCATATATGAGATTTTGTAGTGTGCACTCTATTGCACTGAATGACACAATTAGGAATCTTTCACAGGACCTTGGATTCAATTGAGGCAAAAGAAAAGAAATGTCCCCATTTCTTAACAAGCCTTATATAGGAGTAATCACAAATTTTCTTTTGAAGAATGCTCTCTTTTCAGATAGTTACACACAAACTGCATGAAATAGTTGGCATTTATTTCACATTTCAAATACAAATAAATTTTAAACTTGCTAATATTATAATATTGATTTATCTATGAATTGCCGTATATAGATGATTGTGTGGACTTTTAATACTACAATTGTGTATATTCTTATGTTAAGAGTTGAAATAAACACTATATTTAGTGCTCTAGAAATAAATAAGAAAATATATTCATTCCATTATTTGATATATAGGATAGCATGAATGCCTAATTATATTCTAATAAATTAACCTCAGTCTGGGGTCATAGACCACATGTTGATTTTCCAAGTATATTATTATTGATCCATATGTGTATTTATGAAGCAATGTGGTGTACAGAAACATGAACATATTTTATAATGTTTGTTGTTGTTTATACTAGGTGGCCTTGATTTGAGTCCAACTCATAGCGATCCTATCTTCAACATATGAAACACTGTGCCAGGCACATAATGTTTTCTTATGTTTAAGCCCATTGTTATAGCCACTGTGTCAATCCTTCTAGTTGAGGGTCTTCCTTTTTTTTCACTCTCAGGATACTCTCCCAAACATGATGTCCTTCTCTAGGGATTGGTCCCTCCTGAAAACATGTCTAAAATATATAAAATACACTCTAGCCATCCTTGCTTCCAAGGGGCACTCTGGTAGCATTTCTTCTAGGGCAGATCTTTTAGTTCTTTTGGCAGTCCATGGTATATTCAATATTTGTCTCCAGCACCATAATTCAAAAGGATCAATTTATCTCCTGTCTCCCTTATTCAACATCCACTTTTCCCAAACATATTATACAACTAAAAATACCATGAAATGATTCAGATGCAACTTTGTCTTCAATATGACCTCTTTACTTTTCAACACTAAAACAGGTCTTTTAGAACAACTTTTCTCTATGCATAGCATCTTTGAATTCTTGACTGCTGTTTCCTTGGGTGTTGACTGTAGAGTCAAGTAAAGCAAAATCTTGGACAATCTCAATCTTTTCTTTATTTACCATGAAGTTGCATACTGATTCACCTGTAAAGATTTTTGTTTTATTGATGTTGAGGCCCAATCCATACTGAAGGCTGTATTCTTTGATCTTCATCTGTAAATATTTCAAATTCTCTTTAATTTCAGCAAGGAAAGTTTTGTCATCTTCATAACACAGGTTGTTAATGAATCTTCCAACAATCATGATTCTGCACCTTTATTCCTAAAGTCCACCTTCTTGGACTATTTGCTCAGCATAGAGATTGAAGGGGAATTATGAAAAAATGCAGCCCTGACATACACCTTTTTCTACTTTAAACCAGGCAATGCATCCTTGTGTTTGAATGACTGCCTAGTGGTCTATGTACAGTTTCCTCATGAGTACAATTAAGTGCTCTGGTATTCCCATTTGTTGCAATGTTATCTATAATTTGTTATGTTCCACACAGTCACATGCTTTTGTATAGTCAATAAAATTTAGATAGACATCTTTCTGGTATTCTCTGCTTTCAGCTAATATCCATCTGACATCAACAATGATGTTCCTGGTTCCCTGCCCTTTTCTCAAACCAGGTTGGCTTTCTGGCAGTTCCCTGTATACTGTATACTGTTGCAGCCACTTTTTAATGATATTTAGCAAAATTTTGCTTGCATGTGTTATTAATGATATTGTGTGATAATTTCCACCTCTGGTCATATCCGCGTAGGAATAGGCACAAATATAGATCTCTTCCAGTAAGTTGACCAGGTAGCTGTTTTCCAAATCTCTTGGCATAAACACATTAGCACCTACAGTTTTGCATTGCTAAAACATCTCAGTTGGTATTCCAACTTGTGTTTGGACAATTCCTTCAAGGCATCTTCCACGTTGTGCTTCTGTACCATTAGTTTCTGATTATATACAAACTCTTGAAATTGTTGATCATCCACAAATTCTTTTTGATCTAATGACTTTATGTATTCCATCTTCTTTTGATGTTTCCTGTGTCATTTGATAGTTTCCCTATAAAATCCTTCATTATTGCCACTTGAGATTTCAATTTTTTCTTCAATTATTTAAGCCTGAGAAGAACAGAGCCTTGTTCCCACAGTATACCAAACTGACAGACATGTGAGTGTTTTTAATGTTTAAATCAGATAAAACATATATATGTCCTCAAAAAAATCACCATTTTATGATGAAAACATTCAAAATCATTTCTCATACCTTTTAAAAATATAAAATATAAAATTATTATCTGTAATTAGTCTTTATTACTGAGCCATATAAACCTGTACAGAAAGATTGAATTTCTCTTGTAAATGTAGAAATAGTATTGACTTAAATTATTAGGTAATAAAAGTGTCAGTTTCTTTGACTCTTTATATCTCTCATTTTCAGAACCTGATCTGTTTATTGTATTTAGTTTCTCTTTTGGTTGGTGAGGTAGGTAATTTTAAGTCCAAATTTTTGGAGGAAGTGGTATTTCCTGCTGAGATTGCTACAGACAAGGACAACCGCAATGAAACATCATATCATGCTTTTTGCCCTCCCATCATCAAAAAGCTGCTTTTGCTTTATTTTTTGCATGCTGGTTCAAATTTTGAATATCATGTATTGTGTACACTTGTGGTATTATTATTGAAGTTTTTATTAATATTTTTTGATACACAACAATATGGTTAACAAAAATCACAATTGACTTCTTGTCTGTATAAGCTCCATAAATGGCAGAAAGGAGATTGCCATTTCTAAATCTCCTGTTTTCTAGGGGCTGGTCTCCAGGGCCCACTACAAAAGACATTCTTAAATTGAATCAAGCTTGAATTCCATGGGATTCAAATTTTGCATTTCTAGTCTTTAAGTTATTCATGTCCTTCTTGCATCTTTTTTTTCTTTATGTTAGTAAGGACCATAATTCTTCCATCCTTATAGTATAAAATGGTAGTTTTCCCTTGGGAGGTGGGTTTTAAATGTCCCAAATTATGTGTGATTAACGTTGAAATTAAAAAATAAAAAGCTTGCATCAATTTATTTATTTATTTATTTATTTATTTATTTATTTATTTTTGTGATACTAGGGGTTGAACCCAGGGCCTTGCGCCTGCATGCTTTGCAATTGCTGGATCACTAAGCTGAGCCCCCAGCCCATTTTTTTTAACTTTTTGAGACAGAGTCTCCCTAAGTTAGGCAGACTACTTCTGGTCTGGAACTTGCGATCCTCCCACATCCGCCTCCTGAGCCGCTGGGATTACAGGTGTGCGTCACCGTGCCCAGCATGCATCGATTTATTGAAATGCTATTCCTTTTTTATTATACTTGTACCTCTCAACTTAAGAACATTTTTCTACGAAAAATTCATTATGTTCCAGTAAGAATATTTTTGCATTTTTTTGTCCTCATCCATCTTGTTCTCCTCCCCCATCCTTGCATTTTTGAACATTGCCTTTGTTATATTTTATTTTGAAAATCTTGACTGGTATTCATAGTCTTAGGTAGGTTAGCCTTAAAAATTAAGAGCTGATATGGAGGAAAAGGGGGCTGGGGTTTAGCTCAAGTGGTAAAGTACTGACCTATGCTAAGGCCCTGGGTTCCATTCCCAATACCACAAAAACTGGAGCAGGGGCCTGCAGCCCACTTTTGAAACAATCCTGAAAACAATCAGCCATTGAAAATCCTAAAAGGATCACTATGAGTCAGACTTGACTCCAGGACACCTAAAAACAATAACTACATGGAGGAAAAGGAGACTAAAAATGACTTCTGCCTTTTTGCTATAATGAAGCCACTTAATATCTCTGAGGAAATTGGAAAGACATATTCAATAGTCCCACCCCCATCCAAGCAATTGAACCATTAACAAAACAAACACCTTAAGCCCATGTCCTAATGGGCATCCAGAGCTGGGCACAGAAGGCTTAAGTCACACTGGCTATGCCCTAGTTTGAATAAAACTAGGAGAAACATACACTTGATCTCTTTTTCCTTCTTTTTCTTTCCTAACCACTTGCCCTTAGCTCTTTTCTTCTCTCTCTAGTAACTATGGGCATGAGTCTCCCTTCTCTCAAGCTTGACATCTTCTCTGTCTGTTTAAGGTCCTTCTCCTCCTCCTTCTCCTCCTCCTCCTCCTCCTCCTTCTTCTTTTTTTCTTTTTTCTTTTTTTTGTGGTACTGGGGGTTGAACCCAGGTCCTCGCGCTTGCATGCTTTGCATGTGCTGGACCACTGAGCTGCACTTTTTTTTTTACTTTTTGAGATAGGGTCTCTCTAAGTCACTCAGGCTGCCTCTGGTCTCGAAGTTGCGATCCTCCTGCCTCAGCTTCCCCAGCTGCTGGGATGACAGGCATGCACCACCGCACCCGGCAGGTCCCATTTTCTTCTATAAATCAGCTAAACTCTCATGTTCTCTGGCTTCTTTACCTTCCTTGAGGAACAGTAATTTCCTTATGCCTAGTCATCCAGGGAATGCAAGATTTTCCAATTTCCTTTCCAGGTTTATGTAAGTTTCTCCCCGTGCCTCATTTTTACCTGCAATCATTCCATATAAATGTCCTATCTTTAATAAATGTATTCTATACTCTCTATTATAACTTCTGCTATGGGTATGTTGTTGTTGTGGTTAGGTGCCAACAGGTCAGGTACAACTCATAGGGACCCTATAGGTTATTCAATGGCTGATTGTTTAGTGATTGTTTCAGGAGTGGATTGCAATGACTATCTCCTGTTTTTGAGGTACTGAGGATTAAACTTGAGTCCTCAGAGAGTGTGGAGAAGGACTCTACCAACTGAGTTACTGTTGGACATTAATCCTTTAAGTGCCTTTTATAAGACCCAGGGATTTACTACCAGATTCCTGGATCAATGCTCCCGACCTGCCTCTGTGTGCTTCACCAAATCTCAGATAACAATGTTATTGTTGTTCAATGTGATTGAGCCAGGTCTGACTCATAATGACCCTATGTTAAAACAATCCCCAAGACAGTGCCAGGCACATGATCTTCCTTATGTTTAAGCCCATTGTTGCAGACACTGTATCAATCCGTCTAGTTGAGAGTTTTCCTTTTCTTTTGTTGAGAAGGACATGTTACTCTCATGTCCTTCTCCATGGATTGTTCCCTGCTTCCTACATGCTGATAATTTGTAAGACACAGTCTAGCTGTCCTTGCTTACAAGGAGCATTCAGGTTGAACTTCTTCTAGGACAGATCTATTGGTTCTGTTGCTAGCCCATGGTATATTCAATATTTGTCTTCAGCACCATAATTCAAATCAATCAATTCATCTCCAGTCTCCCTTATTCAGTGTCCAGCTTTCACAACCATATGATGTGACTGAAAATACCATGGCATGAGTGAGGTACACCTTCATCTTCAATATGACCTCTGTACTTTTCAACACTTTAAAGAGGTCTTTTGCAACATCTTTTCCCAATGCAATGTGTCTTTTGGATTCTTGACTGCTGCTTCCACGAGTGTTGATTGTAGCACCAAATAAAGCAAAATCATAGACCACCTCAATTGTTTTTCCACTTATAATGTAGTGGCATACTGACCTAACTGTAAGGATTTTCATTTTGTTGATGTTGAGGCACAATCCATACTGAAGGCTGTGTTTTTTGATCTATGACAGTAAACATTTCAAATCTTCTTCAGCAAGGAAAGTTATATCTGAAAAACACTGGTTGTTAATGAGTCTTCCTCCAATCCTGATGCCATGTTTTTCTTTATAAAGTCCAGCTTCTTGAATTATTTTCTCAGCCTAGATTGAAGAGGTATGGTGAAAGGATACAGCCCTGACCAACATTTTTTTTTTTTTACTTTAAACCAGGCAGTGTTTATTCTCAATATCACTTAACAGGGCTGAACTCCTGATCAAATACCTTCAGGAAGAGTTTTCTATCCATCTAATTATCTCATGTTATCTCATATCTCATATCTAATTATCTAATTATCTAATTATCTCATATATGGTGAAGAAGACACCACTTTACTCTTACTTTACAGATCAAGAAGCTGAAGGAGGGTAAGGAACTTAGTGTTATTCACAAAGGATTGAATGAAAGAGTCCAACTTAAACCTGGGCATTCTCATTTCAGTGAATGTGTTCTTTTCTAGTATGTTAGACCAAGCTGATAGTGTTTCAAGTGTATGGGTGACTTTTCCTTGAAATTTTTGCTTATTTTAGAAGTTAGAAAATGGTTGATATGAACTAGAATTACCATTTCAGAAGTTCAGAGGTTCTCCTGGGACAATAGCAATGAAAAGAAAGAAAAATCTTGTTGTTTTGTTTTTGTTTTTTTGGTTTTTTGTTGTTGTTATTTGTCTTTTATGAATTACATCTGGAGTATCTGCATTTCAGTATCTGGTTTATTGCAACTTCCTCCTCTGAATAATGACATCAAATTATCTTCTAGCTATGACTCACAGCATCAGAAAGAGCCCATCTGTACAAAAGAGGAGGAATAACAATCCAAATGAGCTGTCTTTCTTCCATTTCCCATTGCTTGGCTAGCTCTGGGCTTCTAAACATATATATTTCAGTATGAGTCAAACATACAGTTCCAGAAATATGTTTTGAACATACTGCTTTCTTCTGCATTATACCCCTATATTCTAAGATTTGTTGGTGAAGTAAAATTAAGAAAGAATCTATCTGCCTCCTGTGGTGCATGTCAAGAATTAGTAAAGAACTTCCACTTCATCCTAGAGATGCTTTCCTCTTTTTGTTTTTCTATTTTCATTAAAGTTAAATCTCTGGAGTCTGTTAATGCTTGAATGGCACTTTCATAGTTCTGAGTAGATTGTCGCTATTAGACTCTTTCTTTGGTCACTGTGGTTGGGGTCTAAGTGAGTAGTTCGCTAAATTTCTCTTCACTTTTCAAAAACCACTGCCAATAATCTCTTGCTTTGAATAAAAATTAGATATAAGTAACATAAGCTATGTATGATTTCTCAATGTTCTCTTATCAGTTAGGTTAGAAAAAAGGCAACTTCATTAGAATAGACATAAAAATTATTGTTGGTAAGTGCTGTTGAGTTGGTATCCAACTCATAGTGACCCTATGTACAACAGACAAAACATTCCCCAACACTTTGCCATGCCTGGCAGTATTGTCAGTGCTTCTCTGCTTTTCATAAGGTTTTCCATGGCTGACTGTTTTCGGGAGTGTGCTGCCAGGTCCTTCTCCCAAGTCTACAACACCCATTATTCCCAGGTGGTCTCCCATGCAAGTACAAACCAGGCCCACCCAACCCTGCTTAGCTTCCAAGATCTGATGGGATTGGGCACCACAGTGGTGAGGCTGCAGGCACCCCAAAATCAGAAGTTGTTTATATAAGGCATAGAAATTGATAAGTTGATATATGTGTGTGCATTGTGAAATAGTCACAGTCAAACTAATTAATACCTCCATTACTTCACATAGTTATCCTTTTCTGGATGTGGTAGGAAATCTTAAAATCTAGCATCTTAAAGGTAGGCATGGTGATGCATCCCTGTGATCCCAGAACTGTGGAGGCTGTTTCAGAAGGGCTGAATCAATAACCATGCTAGCCTGAATGAGAGCATGAGCTCTTGTTTCAAAAAAACAGAACAAAACAAAAAACAAACAAACAAAAAGAAAGAAAAAGGTTGGGCCTGCGGGACATGCCTATAATCCTAGCAATTCAAGAGACTAAGTCAGGATTACAATTACAGCTAGAGGCAACCTTCACAACTTAATGAGAGTCTACCCAAAATTTTAAAAAGTTTAAAAAAGGGAAAGGGTGCATCTCAAGGGTAGAAAACTTGTCCAGCATGTGTCAACCCTCTCCATGATAATAAAAACAAACATACGACTTTCACAAATGTTAAGGAGATAGTGCAGCATTTTTAAGTTTAGTCACATTATTATACATATTTCCAGAACATATTTGTCTTGGTAACTGGTACTTTGCATCTAATGAACAGCATACCCTTGTATTGTTCTCCCCAAATTCCTAGCAACTACTATTTTACTCTCTGTACTTAGGATGGTGCCATTTTTTAGGTTCCACATATAAATGAGATCATATTTTATTATTCTTTCTGCATAGTCATTCCACTTAGCATAATATCTTCTACAATCATCTGTATTGTTGCAAATGCAGGATTTCTTTCTTTTAAATGCTAAATGATATTCCATAGTATATATAAACCCTATATTCTTTATCTATTCATCCATTCATGGGCATTTCGTTGTTTCCTTTTCTTGGCTATAGTGAAAAAGTTTGCAATAAATATAGCAGTGCTGATATCTCTCCAAGACATTGGTTTCATTTCCTTAGAATACACAGCCCCTGAAGTATGATTGTTGTTGTAGATTCCATTGAGGTGGTAACCAATTCTTGTGACCCTACATACAATAGGCAAAACAGTATTGTTAGTGCTTCTCTGCTATGCATAGGATTTTCAATGGCTAATTTTTTTTGAGCGGGGAGTGGGTTGCCAGGTCCTTCTCCCAAGCCTGCAATACCTGGTGTTCCTGGATGATCTCCCATCTGAGTACTAACCTGGCCCAACCCTGCTTAGTTTCTGAGATCTGATGGGATCAGATGCCACAGTGTTATGGCTGCAGGTTGAAGTGTGATAGCTATATCATAAAATTGCTCTACTTTTAATTTTTTGAGCAATCTCCATACTATTTTCCAAAATTTTCACAATAATTTACATTGTCACTAACAGTGTGCAGGGCATCATTTTTTCACGTCCTCACCAAAAATTGTATTTTCTGACAGTATTCATTCAGAAAGGTGTAAAGTGAGATCTCATGTGGTTAGATTTTCATTTCTTGGTGATTAATGTCATTGAGTTTCTTTTCATTTAGTGTTTGTCCATTTGTTTTTCTTCTTTTGAGAAATATCTACACGGATTCTTTATCCACTTTTTAATGTTACTTTTATTTTATTTTTTTATTGGTGTTCATGTTTTGCTATTGGGTTTTGTGAGTTCCTTATATTTTTGTAGATATAAACCCCTTACCAGATATATGGTTGGCAAATTTTTTTCTCCCATTTTGTTCTATCTTGTTTTTTGGTTGTTTCTTTTGCTGTTTAGAAGATTTTTAGTTTGGCAGAATACCACCTGTCGGTTTTTGCCTTTGCTGTTTGTGTTCTTGGGATCATTTCCAAAAAATCATTGTTTATAAGAATGTCAAGAAGCTTTTTTCACAGTGTTCTCTTATAGTAATCTTATGTTTTCAATATTACATGTAAATCTTTAATCCATTTTAAATTTATTTTTCTATATGGTATAAGTAAGGGCATCATGTTGTCTTGAATATTATAAATTTGATATATATTGAAATACCTCTAGCTTTGGTATTCATTCTCAACATTGCTTTGGTTAGGCAAAGTCTTTTGCATTTTCTTATATTTATGCCTGGTTGTTACATTTCTGTAATTAATGCTACTGGAGTTATGGAAGAGATTACATGAAATTGGTAGATCTCTTTGTGTAGTATGGACACTTTAACAGTATTGATTTTTCCAGTAAATTGATATGCCTTTCCATTTATCTGTATCTTCTTAATTTCTTTCATCAATATTTTACATTTCAATATACAAAACTTTCACCTCTTTGATGAAGCTTATTCCTAAATATTTCATTAGTTTTATTGCTATTGCAAATGGGGCTGTTCTCTTGATTTCTAATTAGTTTATAGTACGTGTAGAGCAATATGATTTATTTCAGTGTGTGGATTTTTATTGTGCCACAATAACAAATTTGTTTATTAGCTTTAACATTTTTATTGATATTGAGTTTTTAATGATCTTTACATAATATAATCAAGTTATCTAGCAAATAGAAATCCTTTTACCTCTTTCTTTCCAATGAAGGTGATTTTTATC
Source organism: Pedetes capensis (assembly GCA_007922755.1). Taxonomy (NCBI): domain Eukaryota; kingdom Metazoa; phylum Chordata; class Mammalia; order Rodentia; family Pedetidae; genus Pedetes; species Pedetes capensis. The sequence goes on along the minus strand of VMDO01009983.1, from coordinate 23,081 downwards.
TTTTTCTTGTCTATTTGCTGTGGCTGGAACTTCTAGAATCATGCTAAAAAAAAGTGGTAGTGCTTGTTCTTGCTTTATACTGTATCTTAAAGAGAAAATTTTTTCTTTTTCCCTATTATGATGTTAGATGTGAGTTTATATATGGCCCTAATTATGCTGAAATGAGTCCTTTCCAATCTGTGTTGTTGAAGGGATTTTAACTATGAATGGATATTGACATTTGTCAAAAGCTTTTTCTACATGTATTAAAATAATCGTGTTTTCCATTTTGTTAATGTATTGTGTCACATTGTTTGATTTCCTTGTTGAATTGTACTTGCAATCCACAGATAAACCTACTTGGTCATGGTCTGTGATTACTTTAGTGTGCTATTGATTCTTTTCTAGAATTTTGTCAAGGATTTTTGCATCTATTTTCAAGAGTGTTGACTAGACAGTTTTAATTCTTGTGATATCTTTATCTAGTTTTGGTATCAGGGTGATGCAGGTTTTTTAGATTAAGTTTTCTTTATCCCTCTTCTATTTTGAAGGGAGACAAGTTTAAGAAAATGGATGTTAATTCTTTGAATGATTAGAATAATTTAGCCATGATGCTCTTTGTTCCTGGGCTTTTCCTTTGGGGAGTGTGTCCTTATTGTATTGATCTGTTCTGGTTTTCTATTTCTTCTTGATTTAGTAATGATAGGTAATACATTTCTAAGAATTTGCCCATTTTGTCTAGGTTATTCAGTTTGTTGGTATGTGTTTGTTCATAATGGTCTCTTAGGATCATTTTTATTTCTGAGGCATCCATTTCTTATGTCTCATCTTTCATTTCTGATTATTTGAGTCTTATCTTTTTACTTTATTTCTGCTGTAATTCCTTACTGTGTTCCTAAGTCATCTCCATGCATTGCTACTATGTCATATTCTCCGGAGATCTGGATGGAGTGAGACTGAAGGATGTCCTTTGGACTTTTCTTTGAAAGGATACACTAGTCATTTGCTCTGCCATCTTTTCCTCACAATGGGAAATCACAGGCAGATCATTTCCTAAGCTGAACCATCTAGGCTGGGGAGGGGGCTGGTGGATAATGTAGCTAAAAAAATGGTTCTTCCTACTCTTTTTGTGCATTTATTCTCCATTTTTTCTTTTATATCTATCTATCATTTGTCTATCTATATACCCTGTGTTGTTGTAACTTCTATACTAGACTCCTGAGATATCTCATAACCTTTTTTTCATCCCTGGATAGTTGTCTAATTGTTGCTTTTTACAGGGACAAGGAGACTGAGATTTCCTGCTTTTCCATCTTATTGGCACCACTGCATGCTTAGAATGACACTTTTTCCCTGTGGAATTCATGCAAAATATTTGGCAAAGACTTAGTATGTTTGCTCTACATGCAACTATTACATCAAATGCAATATTGATTAGAAAATAAGATGAATTTCTCTCCACAAAACATGAGAAAAAAGGAAAAAATAACCAATTTCTGTTCGACAAAATGTAGTTAAGATGAGTGAACATTAAAAAAATGCAGATTCGGAATTATGTAATCTGAAGGATAGCCTGAAGTCTGAATTTCCAATAAACTCCCAGGTGGTATTGATGCTCTTAGTTCTAGTATTGCACACTGAATATCAGATGTCCAGGAACTTTGACAGAAGTGGTGATGCTTCTGGTTATCATGTTGTGTGAAACATTAATGAGGATCCTCTAATTTATTCAGTTTCTTTCATTTAACAAGCGTGTACTCACAACTTGTCAAATGTCAATTAATTATACAGGGAGTCTGGGATATGTCAACAAAGTTGTATTCATGACCATCTAGCTTAAATTCTTACTGACAGAGGTGGTGAGAAAATACAAGTAATCAAGGATAGAAATATAGTAAAATAAAATTATATAGAATGTTGAAGGCAGTGTTAAGGAAAAAGCAGTGTTCATGACACTTGTTAAAGCACAGTAAAACAGAGTATGTTCAGGGTCATCGTGGTAGGTGATGGTAGCATTGCAATGGGGATTTGCAGTTGTGAAGAGAGATTAGATGTAGTTATGAATTCCAAGAGGAAAAGTGGGGTTTATACCCAAATAGTTGGGTGGGGGTAAGCAGTGAGCCATCAGATGGAAAATTCCTAAATGATGAAAATAACCTGGGAATTTTCCTAAAAGGAGAACACAGTGAAAAGACATCACTCAAGAATGGCAAGAGACAAGGAACATGATCAGATATTAAGGACCATCAGATATTGAGGATAGGGGATTCTGGACAAAATGACATTACAAGATTCTTGCTAAAATTGTACAATGCAGAAATGAATATGCAAAGTCAAAAGTCCAGGCTGAGTTATGAAGAGAGTTCAAGAAAATCTGACTAGTTTGGTCAAGGATAGAATCTTTGTCATTGGTAATTCCTACTGAAAAGTAAGAATCAGAAGTGTGTGGAGGGAGTTGGAAAAACATATCATAATATTAAATACAAGGTCAATATTGTTGTTGTTGTTAGGTGCCGTCCAGTCGGTATCCAACTCATAGCAACCCTGCCCACAAAAGACAAAACACTATTGTCAGTGCTTCTCTGCCATTCTTAGGGTTTTCAATGGCGGATTGATTTTTGGGAATGGGTTGCCAGGTCTGTCTCCCAAGCCTACAGCACCTGGTGTTCCCAGGTGGTCTCCCATCCAAGTACTAATCAGGCCCGACCCTACTTAGCTTCCGAGATCTGACAAGGCTACAGCTACAATATTTACAGTAGTGTGTCTAATGGACCTGATAAGGTAATGCATATGTTAATTACTCCATTTAATCATTCCACAATGCATACATATTTCAAAACACATGTTGTACACAATACATACACAACATTTTGTCAACTAATTTTTAAGAAAGCACAAAGATACAATTAATAACAAAACAAAACAAAATTTACCTGTAATTTGTGTATTTCCAAAAGCTCTACTCTAATTTTCCCCAGAGGAGCAAAATCTCATTAGAGAAAACACACAGATGGTTTGGATTCAGTCTTACCTCTTAGTTTTGCTTCAGAGAAGATGGGATTTATTTTGTTATTTCTGGATGAAAGAGAAGAATCACATTGCTTATAAAACGTAAATCCATTGTTATATAAATATGAAGCAAAAGTAAACCTATGCTTGCAAATGCCAATAGGATTAGAGATCTAAGAATACACATCATTGCATTCAGCTTGTTTTTTTTCTTTCTTGTTCTTACTATGTGAATGGCATTTTTTATTAATATATAAGTAACCATGAACATAACATGAGAAAATTCTGACAAAAGATGAAAAATATAATGCAAAATACAGAGTTATTTACTTTTATTGACTATGGTGGTTCCTTACTTTTATATAAATACTTTACCTTTTTGAATTAAAATAATTTTGAATTTATTCATAGTTATAATACATTGTGGATGTTAGTGAGAGCAGTGTATATGAAAAATTAATAGTCAATTTTTAAAAACAAACAAGTAGAATTTAAATATCACAGAATTATTTTACACATTTAAGATGCGAGAATTTAATGGACACAGAAAATAAAGTAAAACAATTCAGTCACAAGATTATTTGAATAAAAACATGTTATGCATTTTGTGAAAAAATAAACATAACTGTGAGATAATGCATCCATGAATTACCAGATTGAGTCATATCACAGTGTATATGTATAAAGACGGGCTGGGATTTAGCTCAGTTGGTAGAATGCTGTGCTGCAGTCTCTGAGGTCCAAAGTTCGTTTCCCAGCACCGCAAAAATGGGAGAAGGACTTGGCAATCCACTCCCAAGGCAATCCCGAAACAATTAGCCATTGAAAACCCTATGAGGGTCGCTATGAGTCAGATACTGACTCAACAGCACATGACAACATGTATAAACACATAGGAATTTATGTCAATGTCTAAAAAGTGCTAATAAAATGTGATTAATATTTGTCAGTTAGGCTGCCAAAGTAGGGGTGATGGTGAATCCACAGTTTATAATGTTTTTCTGTAGTGTATATTGCCTTAACTGAATCAGACTGTATAAAAATCAGGGAAAGAATTTTTAAGTTAGTAATTGAAAATCATCGATTGAGCAAAGAATCTTTCCTCAAGTACTTGTTTATGAGTAATATTTTACAATTCCTCAGCATTTTACTAAGAGAAAATCTTCCAGGAAAACTTCTGTGTTTGCTATCACCTATAATAAATACACATTCGGACTAAAAATTCATGAGAATGCTCAGTTTTTCCTTTACCAAGGCACATAAAAATGGATATCACACATCAGGGCAATTATCTGAGAATTATATTCTGTACAACTATGTGGAGCTTGTTATCTTTTAAATCTTCTTCCAAAATATTGTTCAGGAATAATTCATAATAAAAACCAATAGTAAAATAGATAAATGGATGGATGGACAGCAGAAAAGGCAGATAAGTAATAGGTAGGTAGTTAAACACAGGTCTTCACACATGCTAGGCAACTCCTCCACCCTGAACTGCTCTCTTAGACTCCTTTTTCTTTTTTATTTTGAAGCAGAGTCTTACTATGTTGCATAGGCTACCTCTGACCTTGAACACAAGATTTTCCTGTCTCAGACTCCTGAGTCACTCAGATTAAAGTCACATGCCATGATGACTCACATGAGATAGATTAATGCATTTACTCTGTTTTATAAGAATTTAAAATTTTATTTTTTTAATTTAAATATAATGTAATCATTTATCTCAATGTCTTACTAATTACTCTTAGCTTCAAGTTGCTACATATATTTCCAACCATATAATACAACTTTCAAGGATGAAAGATTCTAATAACAAGGGGTTAAAAAGAAACAATCCCTCATTTATGGTCCTCTAGGAGTGGTTCTGGTAAAAATAAATAAATAAATAAATAAATAAATAAATAACCCAGTGTAAATATCTTTGACCTGAGAATTTAACCAGGAGAAGATAATTCTTAGAGTCCTCACATGCATCTGTAAATGTAAATTTTGTTTTATGTGATTTTATGAAATTATCTAGTGATCAAATGTCAGCATGTCCAATGTCAAAGAGGTAATCAGAGATAAGATATAAAATACTCCAAGGCAATTAAGATTAGGCAGAATTACAAATCGGCATAAGGAACGTGCTGCATTCATTGCTTTGTCCTAGAAAAACAAAACTGGCATTAATGTTCAGTGGAAAAATCACTAAGCACGTTAGTTATTCTAAATTATAAATATCCTGTCCTGTCATCTCACAGGGCTATTTGGAGTTGACAGTTAGGTTCTTTATATTTAAAAAGTTTGTTAAATTTTGAAATACTATGAAATTATGGGAGCAATGCTCATCCAAGTATTTTATTCAGGAGAATATTTCTCTCCAACCTCGATTACATTATTTGGTCACCCGGACACATGATAACATAATAAAAAAATAGAAACAATTCTAAATTTTACTTATGATTTTATTTGTATTTCTGTACACAGTTTTCTAAGGTTTCACACGTTATTTAATCATTATAATAATGTTACAAAGAAATGAGAATTTGTGACCCACACTTTTCAAAAGTAAGAACTGAGTCATAGAGAAGTAATTTCCTTAATATAACACAGCCAATCAGTAAGAATAGAATTTAAATCCTATCAGTCTGTCTGCATAACTCCTGTTTGAAATTATTACCCTATTTTCAATACTGCTTATTTTTATGTGGGAAAACAAAACAAAACATTATCTTTCCTTATTAAATAATGGTATTATTATATATCAAAATACAGCATTTCCCAAGCATTTTATTTGACATAGTAATTCTACAGGAAACAGCTCAACATAATATTACATAAGAAAAAATCAGGTCTTCCTTTAACTTAAAGTCCTACATGCCCACTACAAGCTTATTTAAGGGAAAACTAATGTCTCTTGAATCTGATCACTGGAAATTCCTATTAGACAGGTAAGAAGTGAATGGAACAGTATAGTTGCTAGGGCCTTTTCAATCATTTCTACCAGGGAGTACAAGTTTTGCTAGCCAGAAAGTTAGCATAAATATTAATTTGAAGAGATCCTTTCTTCTTCCCCTAGCATCACCATACCGCTGTGTGTAAATAAATACATAAGTCACAGAATGTTGTTTAGGATAATCCAATTTGAATTCACTTGGTTATGTAATGTAAAAGGAAATCATGCTATCTAATCTGTGAGCGGGGCTGAGATTTAGCTCAGTTGGTAGAGCGCTGCTCTGCAGTCTCTGAGGTCCCGAGTTCGATTCCCAGCACCGCAAAATGGGAGAAGGACCTGGCAACCCACCCCCAAGGCAATTCCGAAACAGTCAGCCATTGAAAACCCTATGAGGGTCACTACGAGTCAGACTTGACTTGACGGCACCTAACAACAACAACAATCTGTGAGCTCATCACTTTTGGAAGTGCCTTCTGTAATTATTCTTATTCTGAGCACTTCACACTTGACAATGCAATCAACAGTCACTGAATTAATGACTTCTTTAAATGAAGTGACTGAATTATTTTGGTGATCTCTAATTTGTTAGAGTTTTATCATTTTAGCATGCAAAATGCAATTGAAGGAAATTGTATTTAGAATTTGTTGGCATATAGAGATTAGTCTGATGCATTTGCTTCATTATTAAATTCTGTTTGATAACAGAAAGGAATGTAAAAATGGAAGAAGAAAATAGGGATCATAGAGACTTAGGGACAGGAATTTTCTTATTTCCTTTATATTCATCAAGAAACTACATAGCCACACGAGAGGTCAGTTAACATACTATGAATGAATACAAAATGCATTGGCCACTGCTTAAGGCAGCAGAATTCGTCCTACACTTACAGGCCTCCAAGAGTCTGAAAGTAAATTCATCAGCCAGCTGTGATGCAGAGACAGTAGCTAATAGAAATATGTGCACAAACGCAAGGGTAAGATGCTTCAGTAAATAAGCACGTGTCTATAGAACACAAGGAAAGTTGGACACAAACGATGAAGCCACCTTCTTCACCTGTGCCATGGTGCCCAAATTAAAGAGAAGAAATCAGGAAGCACCAGACTATTGAATATTCTTTAATCCTGAGTGCTTGTAAGAAACAATAAAGACCACAAGATGATCAAATTAAATAACTTCAAAATATATTTGATATAATGCTTATGTGAAAGGGATACATAGTTACACATTATTATACAGACTTAGAGGTAAAAGAGTGATGCATGGAAATATGTAATAGAGGCTTGTAATACAGTGAGAATTGTAGAAAAATATCCAAAAGAACAAAGACAGCCTTGTATGTGAAGATAACAAAATTTTTTGAATCATTAAGAAGAAATCCAAAGAAAATGTAGAGAAAATAACAACATTTGAATAAAAAAGTAGTCAATCTGTGTGTGGGGAAGTTAGAAATGCATTTTTAATTATGATTACATTCCTAATTATATTTTTTAGTAAAAAAATGTACACCTCTGGAGCTACAGATGGAGATATTGGCAATGTTACATCAAATGAAACAAATACCTGACACTTCTAAATTCACTAGTGGCAGTTTGGGGGAGGTGATGAAATGTCTCAGGAATTGTGAAGCTTCTGACATGTATTTGATTTTAAAATATGCCCATTTCTGAACAAAACTGAAAGACATCTGCTTTTTGTTTTTAAAAGCACATGATTACTGTTGAGATTTTGCTAGTGGTGTGTACTTTTCTAAGCAATCAGTAGATATGTAATGCGGTATTAATCGAAGAAAATGTAGTGTTGCTATTTCCATTTAAAGCTGAAAAAAATTTTGCAAAGAAATAGTGGAAGCAAGGTTTAACTGTCGTCCCCTAAACCCTCAGTCATTCCATATCACCAAAGTATGACATTTATGCAAAATATTCCACAAATACAGCCAAGAGAAATCCCCAATGACCAAAGCATCCCATTAAAAAAAATAGTGGAGCTTGGTATGGTGGTACATGCCTGTAATCCCAGCACTAGGGAGGGAGAGTCAGGAGGATATTAAGTTAGACTAGCTTGAGGCACATTAGTGAATATAAAGCCAGGATGGGCTGCATAGGAAGACCTTGTCTCAAAAACATAACAAAAGCAAGCAAAACAAACAAAATCACATAATTGTTTAAATGATAAAAAGTGATGTTACAATCATAAAAGAGACAGAAATGCTTCAAAATATTAAATGAAAATAATACATAATTTCAGTTTGGGTGCAATGACTCACAGCTGTAATCCCAGCAATTCAGAAGGCAGAGGCAGGAGGATTGCAGACTGGAGGCCAGAGGCAGCCTGAGAAACTTAGCAAGTCCCTGTTTCAAAATAAGATATGAAAAAGGAGACTGGGGATACAGCTCATTGGTAGAACATGTGCAAGACCCTGGGCTCATTTCCCTAGTACTGCCAAAAGAATAATTATAACAACAACAACAACGACAACAACAACAACAACAACAATGGTTTATTAGTAATGCAACTTGGGGGGCTCAGTTTATAGCTCAGTGATAGAGTGCTTGCTTAGCATGTGCAAAGCCCTGAGTTCCATGCCCATTATCAAACATACACATAAATAATGTGAATTTGAATGATACTATTATCATGTTGCATTCCCTCAGAATAATTTTAAACATAGTGATTGGATAGTGGTTATTCTTATCTCTTCATTAGTTCAAAAACTTGATATGTGTTGTCTTCAATTTTTACGACTTGTTTATTTTTTCCATGAGGTTGATAATAGAGCCCATAGCCCCCAGGGGCTCATAATGCTAGGTTACTGTTCTATCACTGTGTTACACACCCAGAACCAATTGTAAGTTTATTTATTTATTTTTTACTTTTCCATGTTGAGTGGTTGAATTCAGGGCTTCCCAGCATGCTAGACAAAGTGCTCTACCACTGAGCCACATCTCCAGATCCTATTTATTTATTTACATTTTAGGACAGTGTCTTGCTCATTTGAGCAGGTTGCCTCTGTTCCAAATTCTAGACCCTCCTGCTTTAGCCTCTTTAGTTGTTGGTATTACAGATGAACTTACAGATCCAATAGTAAGTTTCTTAACATACTTCCTAAACCCTTTGACAGTGCCCATTTCTGTGGTATACAGTAAGTTCTTAAATTAGTCTATAACTAGAAAATAGCTTCAGAATTTGAGAAATGAAAGGTGCAGTGATTTTGTCAGTGAAATCTCCAAAAATATTTTCAAAAGTAAAAAATTTATTTCTTAAATTGTGGCCTTGAGTAAATAAAATGTTTTTGCATAAGAAAAATGTAATAGATTGGGAATCAGCATAAATCTCAATTGACATAATAAAGGGGTAAAATTGAAAGAATTATCTTTCATGTATATTGTGCTGTTGTTTCTAATTTACCTGGAAAGATGTAAAACTCCATATTCAAAGCATCTTCTCAGTCATTCATATGGTAAAATATTTCAGGCTTATGATTTTCCTATACTTGCATTTGATGCTCTGTCTTTAGTTAATTCCTTTTACATTTATTTCTGAAAGGGAAATACCACAAAGGAAGATGCCAAGAGTCTTTTCTGGTGAGGTCATGCAGTAATTTTGATAAGTGTGCTTGAATCAGTAGAAAGGCATTTATGGGTTCTTTGGAGTGAATACCACTAAAATAAACACTGAAAGGTGCTAAATCAACAAAAGTGGGATGATTTCTAGGTTGATTTTAATAGAAACAGATCTCTAAATAACTAGATCAATGGCTCATACAGGTCTTCCTCAGCCTTTATATCCCATGTTAATTCCCTTTCTAGCTCAGATCTTATTTCATAATTCTCTCTAGTTATTCAACTGTTTTCTAATATAACTCCTTCCTCAAATTTTAAATAACTCTAGGCAATGAATTCAGAATCTTATATTCAGTCTGCATTATATTACTTTCATTAATGCAATGTTTGTTCTGCTTCGTTTAGAGGTTAAATTAAATGCTTCATTTTGTTTCTGTCAGTATTCTCTACTAGGAAACAAAATTGAAAAGTATTAGATGGCCAGTAAATGGGTGAACAAAGGTCTTGGCATGAGAATTAGGAAGCAATTGCTCCCACACTGTAGGACCTTAGACCCTCTCACAAAATGGAACACTGTTAGCTGCAAAAACAAAACTACACACACAAGTATAAACAAAAACACAACAAGTAATGGATTCATATTAAACCTATAGCTACTTCAGGAAATGTAGATATGTTAGGAATACGAAGCAGATATTTTTAGGACATAGCATGATAACTAATAAATGAATGTCAGAAAGGAGATATGGATGAACAGTGTAACTCAATAAAAAGAAATAATTTATAAATTCTTCCCATTTCCTTTTAAATAATTTTTACCTGTAAATCCTTTCTTTCCACTTTTGGAACATGTCTTCTTTTCTAAGAATTTGTAAATGAACTCAATCAGGCAATAGATCCTTCAAATGTACTTGAGAAAAATTTAATCTAGCCAACCTGTTTTTGTACTTCCTGATTAACCTGAATTATACTTTGCCAACATAGAGGAGTAGTAGTTCAGCCAGTTTGTACAGCCAATAGGTGTATTTATCCGGAGAAATAAAAAATGTTAAATTCAGTAAAAAGAGCCAATCCTTTATTGTTTCATATTCATTCAGATTAGGCTGATTGAATTTATCTCACTTACCTCTTAAAAATATTAACTTCTCGACCTCGATTGATACATTTTAGTATATAATGCAATGAATGAAGATTCAGTCAAGAGCAAGTTTGGCCATTTATCATAATCATTGTTATTCTCTTCACTTTGATGGGCAGAAGTGAGTTCAGCTTCATCAGTCTCTTTGCAATTGTCATTATTATCTTGACTTGCCAGCCTATGCCTTTCTACTGAAAGCCAAGTGTTCAAGTACACATCAGTCTTTTTCACAGATATCACTTAAGTACATGAAGGTCAACATAGCCATGAGTTAGTGCCCACTTCACTGATCTTTATCTGATACTTCTCATTTTGTGGAGGGGATACCTACTGGCCTGAGCCCTTAAGCCAAGCACTTGAGTGCCATTTGAGTCACTCCCTTTTCCTCAAACTCCACTTCTAATCAGTCATCTCATCCCAGGCTTCTTGTCCTTAAAAATTCCCTCCAAAGTGCCTCGGATAACATTTCCTTCATTTCATATCCCCTGTTAAATTTAGGTCAGACTGTCACATTTTCCATCATGATGTCTCTGACTCTAATTCATGCTGTACCCTGCGTAGGCCTTATCACGCTTGATTTAGCAACAGCATTTGACACAGAAGAACAGTCTCTATTCTGTGAGATAGCTCTTAGTTTCCAGGATGCCACACTCTCTTGGTTTTCATCCTTTTCAGTGTTGCCTGGACCTCATTTTTCTCTCAGTCCCTTGGGCACTATTCAATATTTGAGGATCTTTCACATACTCTTTCCTTTGCTAATCTTCTTGGGTTAAATGCTTCAAATAATACCTTTATGCTCAATTCATTGTGCTGGTCTGGACTGTTCTTCCAATATACCATATACTAAGTGATCATCTCTCCTTGACTCCTGGAGAAGCACTGTGACAGAACATGTTCAAAATTGTATTCCCCTGCACTGTAAAAAAAACAAAATCCTGATCTCTAAAAACCATCTAACAGTCATTCACAGAGTCTGCAGTATCTCAGTCCAAACACTTTTGAGCATCTTTTATTTTGTTTTTCTTTGCGACTGAATAACTATTCCATCAACTATTCCTGCCTTCAAGATTTGCTTACAATCTGGCCACAGAGCTACATTTCTATTGTATCTAACTTTCTGGTGATGACCTCTTAAGTCACTTCCTTAATTGCACCTTGTGCCACATTGTCTCTTCCCAACATACAACTTCCAAATCAATCATGTTAAAATATAGGATTATGTAACTTATTCAATCAGAAATTGCCAATGACTTTCTATCTTGCTTATTACCAAGGCCAAAAGCATTATAATAATGTATATACTCTTAATATTCCACTATTAGAAGTCTGGTCACATCTCCTGGTTTTACTGTCCTTTTTCCTTTAGATGAGCTGGAGTCACTCTTAACATAGCATCTGAACTGGGGCACTTGTGCAGATGACTTTTTGTATGAAACTCTTTCTTTTATCTCCTTCTAATCTACCTATCCCTAGCAATCAAACCCTTGTGGTCCTTTACTAAATATTTCACAACCAAAAATAAGTGTGTGTATATATATATATATATATATATATATATATATATATATATATCTGTGTGTATGTTTATACAAATTTTGCTGATAAAAGATTTGTAGCACACAATTAACAAACAATTTTAAAATATGAATTACCATTCTTGGAAGTACTGCATAATCAATCAGTTCTGACAGTATGCTTTCATTGATTTTTTGCCAAACTCTTGAATCAACCTATCACAATTTAGCGAATACTGACAATATCTTATTGCAAATAAATGCTTGACTACTTTCTACCTCAGCTAAGAAGTTTCTCAGTTCACTGACAAAAGTGTTTTGTTCTGCATTGGGTATGGGTTGGCATTTTTGTTTACATTAATGTATAGATAATTCATGTTTGTCTGAGCTCTGATTGCTCATCAATATTATGAGCCACTTCTTTTGACAAATTGAAAAATGATTTTATTGTTTCAAATATTTCTCTAATCTGTTACTCACAATATAATGGCTACATATTTAAGTTTAATCTGTTTTGTTTGTGTTTTCTATTTTACTTTATGAAATCTAGACAATCATTACATCAATAAATCAAACCCTAATATATTAGCTTTTCCTGGTTTCCATGGAGAAAACACTGACACTGATTTTCAAATTGCTGTGTTGATACCAATGAATATGGGGTTCAAAATTGATGAGTTTTTTATATTTTTACTTTTAAAACATGTTTTCTATTGCTTGTTTTTTGTTTTTATTTTATTTTGTAGTCTTGGGCGTTGAATTTATGGCCTCACACATGCTAGGCATATGATTTATCAATGAGATACATCCCCAGACCTAAAACTTAATATCAGATTTTGTTGTTGTTGTTGTTGTGTTAGGTGCCTTCGAGTCGTGTCCGACTCATAGCGACCCTCATAGGGTTTTCAATGGCTGATTGTTTCGGGATTGCCTTGGCAGTGGGTTGCCATGTCCTTCTCCCAATTTTGCTGTGCTGGGAATCGAACTTGGGACCTCAGAGACTGCAGAGCTGTGCTCTATCAACTGGGCTAAATCCCACACTTATCAGATTTTAAGTTTATATAATTTAATTTTTAACAATGGCTATATTTATAGATCAGCCCTCTTCCCTAGGTGAGCAAGTTAGGCTGTATAAATGGCAGGCTCTTTTGGCTTAAGAACAGATAATCACACTGGCAGTTCATCCTCCAGAGCTATCTGACACCCTAGCCTAAGCTTTGTTAGAACCTGCACCATAGACTTGTGCCTTCTCCTGTTTATTCATTCCTGCTCCTTTCCCCTTCAGTTCACAGCTATCCCTAATAACTATCTTTCACCCAAATCTCCACTTGAATGGCGGTTTCATATTATATATAGACAACTCTTTTGAGACATTTGGCTATAAGCTTGGTAGAAATTCAAAGACTGTATAATTTTCACTTTTGATGATAAAAACCATCATGTATTATGCAAAGATTAAAAAGGTGTTTCTATCAGTCAAAAGTATACAGAGGCAGAAATCTGACATTCCTATACCTATTAGCATTTTTAAAGCCACTGATTTATGGTATACCATAATCACTAAAGAAATTGGTGCAATTTGACCAATCAACATTATACTTCATGAAGTCAAATACTAAGAAAATGTAATTTTATTATATGGCCTGGCAGAATAAAACTAGTATTCAGTGTTTGCTTATGAACTGCTTTTTACTCTTTCCTAGAAATCACTTTTTTCTGCAAAAAATACTCAGATGCATATGGTAATCCTACTCTATAAATATATACAATTTATCCATCCTATCTCATCTTCTAAGTGATGTGGAATTTGACTGGATATTCTCCATCAACAAACCAAAACTCTATTCATATTGGGTGACTTATTTCCCATGCTTCAGTTATCTATTCTTTTAGCATTAATTCTAGGTCATTTTCTTGTTATCCAATAAAACAACAGGTTTACTTTTACATATACCAAGGAACACTCAAGTGTGAGGATCGTTTAAAATAAAATATACTACCACTATGCATTGTGCAGGGCACTATTACTAGTTATCTGCTAATTAAATAGAGTAGTAGATTATTAATTGGCTTCCTGAATCCCTATACACTGCAAATTTTAGGAACATATCTAGGCTATGATTATTTCTGATTTTACACATAACCAGTGCAAGAGCATGAACATACAAGGATTTAACACATGAGAAAAATTATTTCTCACAAACTTTTTTCTCACAGACTTTTTTCTATAAAAACCTTCATGTTCATTGAGCTATTTAACAGTTTTATATTCTATATGCTCTGTTTTTGTAATTTTGAGGGGTATACATAATTTTAGGAATGATAAAATGTTCTCATTACAAGATTGGCAGAAATCCAAGGACTGTGTACTTTTCACTTTTTGGTGACAGAAATTATCTTATTTTATGCAGAGATTAAATGGCTTCTCAGTGATACTGGAGTCATAATTATATGGATATTTGATAATTATCTATTAATACTGAATTAAAAAATTAATGATAATCAGACATCTAAACTTTAACTTGACCTGTAGCCATACCACTGTGGCATTCAATCCTGTCTGACCTGGCAAGTAGGCAGAGTAGGGTCTGGTTGGTACTTGGATGGGAGAGCACGTGGAAATTCCAGGTGCTGTATGCTTGGGAGAAGGACCTGGCAACACACTCCCAAAAAACAATTAGCCATTGAAAACCTAATGAATAGCAGAGAAGTACTAACAAAACTGTTTTGCCTGTTGTATGTAGGGTCACTATGAGTAGGACACCTACTGAAGGGCACCTAACAACAACAACAAAGCTGAACTGTGTACTAACCAAGCAACACAATCAGTATAATGTTCTCTCATCTCCTCAATACTGTCAAATATGTACATCTCTTACCACTTTTAAAGTTGGCAGTCAAATATGGTAGTGTCATGGTTAAATCATTAATGTTGTATATTCTTACTACGAAATTTTATTTAAAAGATCAAAGACAGTAAAAACGCATGAATATTCTTGAAATAGAAAGAATTACTTTACTGTACTTCCCATTATAGATGATTTTATCTTATGGTGTCCTTTGGATATACAACATACTCCTAACTACATTCTAGCTCTTATTCTAAAAAAAAATTAATAGCCACATGAATGCTCTACAAGTACCTTAGAGATTCACCTTGAATTATTCTGTGTAAAAGGAAATAAAACATGTGTGTGTGTGTGCTTGTCAAATACCAAAGTCAATTTTAGTGATTGGATATATGAGTTGCATATATATCTCTATCTATCTATCTATCTATCTATCTATCTATCTATCTATACACACACATACATATATATATGTATGTATACACACATATACATGCACATGCATATTCATATATATATAGAATACATAACATAAAAACAAATTTATTATTATTATTATTTCTGTTTTTAGCTTTTTCTAAATGAGAAATCACCTCCCCAGGCAACCTCTTTCCAGGAGAACATCCCAGAGACAAAGTTTTAGACAGTCCCTTTTCCACCTCTGGGGCTTTAGATGGCAGGGGTCTGGTTAACTCCTTCTGTGCCCTGAGAGAATTTGTTTTGTCCCAGAGAAAGTGTCCAGGCTTTCCTTCACTATGACTTATCTCTTTAACAATTAAGTTCTCCTATCCTGAACCAGCCCTGTCACAGTAACTTTAGACAAACTGAAGCTTTTTTCATCTTTAATCTGCACATTGTATCATTCTTCTGGGTTTTGTAATTTTCCCTATTTTTCCATAAATCTTGCTAAACACAGCAAGCATTAACCAAGCCATATCCCCTATATCTCTCTGCCCTTGTCATATTTTTTCCATAGAGTTAAACAGTTCAGTACTTTAAAATTCACCCTCACTCAAATCTTTGGGGCAAACAAATTGCCTCTAGTCCAGTGCCCAACAGAGTCCTCCTTGTCCTCTAAAACTCTATGGGTCCTATCTGCTTTCCTATTGGCAACAGCATTCTTGTCTTCCTAACACACACCAGAGAAGCACTTCAAGCACTCCAGGGCTTCTCTTAATTGTATCTCCAAACTCTTCCAGATTCCTGCCACAAACAAGTTCCAAAGGCTTAAAAACTCCATGGTTAGATTTCTGCATAGCAATCATCCCAATCTCTGGGTCCAATTTTCCATATTAGTTAGCTGTTTTTACTGTAGCAGAAAAACCAGTAAATACAAACTTATGAAGAAAAGGTTTATTGAAAGGTCTCAGTTAGTAGATTAGCCCATAACAGTGGCTGGTAGGTATGGCAGACAACCTTACTGCTTCATGTGCCAACAAGAGAAATGGAATAGAGCCAGTGATGTGAGATAAAAACTTCCAAAGTAATGAACACAGTGACTTGTTTCCACCAAGCTATACCTATGTCTCAAAGTTCCATAATCTCCCAGGATAGCTCCACCAGCTAGGAACCCAACATTAAAACACATGACCTGTGGGGGACACTTTATATTCAAATCAGTACACTTAAATGAACCTGTGCTGTCAAATAAACCAGTAATAGTAGAACTAGATAGCAATTAGGGGGTGAATGTGTATGTGTGTGCACACAATATTATAGTATTTTATTATATGTTTTACATATAAATTTCTTAATAATGCATATTCCAAAAGTTTTGCTATATTCATATTAATCCCTTTCACTTAAGTAGTAGCCGTGATCCTCACTAATCAAATACCTTTTATAATAAGTGTAGCAATCATAAGCAAAAACCAAAGAGAAAAAAATTGAAGAAAAAATAAGTAAAATAACAGAAAAATATGTCAATACATAAATACTGAATAATATGTCTACCAGATACTTCTTATTCATGTTTGCATTAAAACATCAAATCTTCATAAAAATATAAACAAGTTGTTTTGGCATAATCATACTTTACTTCTAGTGTTTTCTCATTAGCTCTTTACTATTTTCCATGAAGATTCATTTTTATTTTGCTAAAATAGGTTAGCCAAACATCCAATATCTGATAATAAAATGTGATCTGTATTTTACACAGAGAGTTTTCAAATTATCTTTCAAATGCAATTAATAACATCACAAAATATCATACGTAATCTTTCTTTCTTTTCTTTCTTTTTTCTTCAGTACTAAAGAGTTGAACTCAAGACTTTATGCATCCTAGGGAATTGTTCTATCACTGAGCCACACTTGCAGCCCCTTTTTAATTTTTTTATTTTGAGATAGAGTCTGACTAAATTGTAAGGACTGCCTCTGGTCTCAAACTCACAATTCTCCTTCCTCAGCTTCATGTGTCTATAGAATTACAGTCATAAATCATGGTGTGTGTCTTCATAGTTAATCTTATTACTTCCCATAAAATGCCAATTTCCTATTGATAAGAATCTAACAATTGTTCATTAGCTATAAATTATGGGATTTATATTCCCTGTGATAAGTCTATATAAATTATTTGGTGGTAAAATTAATTTTCTTTTTTTTTTCTGTCTATGCTCTAAGTAAAATGTTCATGTGAACTCATGAAATATATCTATATACACTATAGCTGGATATTTTTCTGGTTGTATGTGCATATACACTCCAGCTCAATGTATGGAAATATGAGTGAGGGGTGGTAGAGACACAAAGAGAGAGAAAGAGAAGGGAAGAGAAAAGACAGTAGACAGAACATAATAAATATACAGTGTATATTTAATGGAATTAGACATATATCTAGCTCATCACAAAATAAAAATTATACTATAGTGAGATCCAGTTGTTCAAATTCTACATATACATCCAAAATAATTGGCTGGGTTTTTATTTAGATAAACTATGAGGATGCTGTGACTATGTACCATGAGTTTCATATCATCAGCAATGGGACATAATATTTTTAAATCAAAAAATGAAATTTCATTGTAGGACCTCACAAGCAAACAAAAAAAACAAAGCCACCATTTATCTATGCCCCAATATAAATTCCAGCACTTGCTAGACACTGTAACAGTTGATGCTGAATTCTAATTCCACTTACTCAATCATATCTATCTGTCCTTGGACAATTTTCTTATTTCCAGTTCTGACAATACCTCTTTCATAAAATGAGGGGTAATATGAGCATTCACTGTGTGAAGACTTAGTGTAATGCTATCAACATAAAGTATTTTTCATAATGCTAGACATGATTTAAATACACAATTACTGCCAGTAATTCTGTTCTCATCATCATCAGTACCACTCTTGAGATTTACTTCCAGATTAGCCTGTTTGCAATAGTTATAAGTGAATTTCCTTTCCACCATCTAGTGCTAGCTCAATGTGTTTTTGCACAGTGGAGTAGTTGTGCTGAAAGCTTGACAGTCGAGAGACTAGTTTGTCTTCATAAAATGCCCCATGATTTTATTAGTATGGTTATAAAATATACCAACTAGGCAAACTGCAAATTTGAAAATATATATCACATTGAAATGTTAATAACAGAAATTTTAAAAATGCACAAAATATTGAAATTATATGTCCTACTTCAAAAATGTATTCAATGATATATCTACACAACTATATCCTCTTTGATTATCCCTGATTTATGGTATTGAAGCCATATGGAAGGAATATCAATTTTTATGATGATGTTCCTTTCTTTCCTTTTTCTCACTCTTCACTCTCCCTCTTCTTTTTCTTCCCCTTCATCCTGCTCCTTTTTCTCTTTCTTTCTCTCATTTTCTGTCTCTGCCTTTTTCTTCAAAATAGTCCAAGCTTTTCCAGCCAACTCCTCTAAATTCAAGGGCAAAATAATCTGAGCTATTGTCACTGTGGAATTAAAATTATGGTGTCAGGAAGTCTTAAATTAAATATCATATTTTTTCAACTTTTTGATCTTATGATTTGGAGAGATATATTTAAACATTTTTCTTTCTCTCTCATGAGCAATATGGGAGATTTATATGAGACATATACCTATATGAAGTGCTTGATCATAGGTCATATACAAAATCTGTGAATTCTCCTTCCTTTTGTCCCAGTCAGAAATGAAATGCCTAACATCAGTTTCAATAATAAGAAGAGAAAATGTGTAGAGGAGAAATATTATATCTTCCTACTTAGGTACAGAAATGCCTATGCCCATGAATTTATGATTATTAATTCCATGAATGATAGTTTGAAGTTGACTATGATTTTTTCTTTGGAATTAAGGGTACCTGTATCTAATACAATCCTTCACATTTTTTTCTTTAAAGATAAAATAAATGACATGACAAAGATATAAGTAAAAACCTGAGGTTTAATGCACTATGCGCTAGAGCCATAGAATCTCCAGGGGGCTACCTGTAGCCACAGACATAACATACTGTGTTCACCCACAAACAATACCAATGACTGTCAGAAAATGAAGTTAGTCATTCTTGATTTCCATATGGGCATCAGCAACAAAATTATTTGAACTTCCAATCACTTGAAAAATAAAGTATTGAAATGTTCATGGAGCATTTTAATCACTTAATATCTAATATCAATCATAATCCCACTGATATTTTCCACTGAAGCTAAATTCACGCATAGTTCACATCCACACCTTTGTTTTTACTGGTTGTTCTTTCTATGGATTCTCTGCTTTTCCCTGAATACTTCCAGTGCCTTCAGTCATGACACTGTCCCATAAGGGAGATACTCTGTGGTCATCTTCCTCCATTTTAATCAATAAATCTGTTTAATAAAGTATATTTCTATATTACATAGCTTCCAGACTGTCAAGTTTCTTTCCATATCAATGAATTCTACAATCATAAACCCAATGTTATAACTTCAGACTTATGTGTCTCTATATAGCACATTTTATAAAGTAGAAACATCTCCAGTACACAGTGAATTAAGGATGATGAATTAAAAAAATATATCTGAGATTCTGTTGCTAATGGACATTTATAGATAAATGTTTTTCAATACAGAGAATAATTTATGGAAGGCACAATGACTTTATAAAGCCAATAGGAAAAATTCAGAATGTGTAGTTGAATGCACACTTAAATGGCAATCAAATTGATAAAATAGGAAATCTTTCAGTTTCTTAATCACTACAACTAGACATTGGAGAGAGCTACTTGACTAAGATGCATGGTGTTATCATTTATAAAATGATTGAAGAACTTCTAAACATATCTTGGCCTGCAGCTGTAACACTGTGGTGTCCTTTCCCATTGGATCTGGGAAGCTAAGCAGAGTTGGGCCTGTTTAGTACTTCCATGGGAGAACATTTGGGAATTTCAGGTGCTGTAGGGTTGGGAGAAGTACTTAATAACCCACAACAAAAAACAATCAGCTATTGAAAACCCTATGAATAGCAGAGAAGCACTAACAATACTGTTTCACCTGTTTTAAGTACGATCACTATGAGTCAGATACTGACTCAATGGCACCCAAACCAAACAAACATATCTTAACCTCTCAGTACTTACAATATTTTAAATAAACAGATGTTCCAATGAAATATGATAAACTTAAGGTTACGTATCCTGTGTTGTCGATTATAAGTGGATTTTTCCAATTTGTTCATTTATGAAAATCACTGGAGAATCTTGTAACCAGTGCTTATGTGTGTGATCTAATTCCCTGGTTTCTAATTTAGTAGATCTAAAATGGGGAGTCCTTTAATTTTCATGAAAAAGGGAAGTTGTGATGGTTAATCTTGATTGTCAACTCATTGGGATTGAGAAGTGCCCAGAAGATTAGCAAAACACAACTCCAGATGTCTGTATAAGGACATTTAGTCAAGGGGAAAGGTTATGCTCTAAATGTAGGAGACACAATCAATAGGCTGGAGACCTGGGTGAAATAAAAGTAGAAAATGGGGAATGCCTGCTACTGCAGGAATTCTCTCTCTCTGTTTCCTGGCCATCATGATATGCGCTGCTCTTCTCTGCCTTGCCTTCCACACCATGATGGACTGAAGCCTCTGAAACTGTGAGCTAAAATAAATCTTCCCTCAATTTAAACTTCTTCTCCCAGGTATATTCCACTGCAATGAAAGCCTAGTGTAGGACTCCACATGTTTCTTAAATTTATATTTTTAAGATTATATTTATTTTAATTGATATACAGAATCATAATTGTACATATTAATTAAATCTCAGGTGATAGTTCATTAAATGTATACACTGAGTAATATTTAAATCATGTAATGATGTATGTCCTCAAACATATATCATTTCATTGGGGTGAAAACATTCAAAGTCCTTTCCTCTGGTGTATTGAAATACACTGTATATAATAGTTGTCTGTAGTCACCCTAGTATGCATTAGCAGACTAGACTATCCTAATTCTAGCTAATTTTAACTTAGTATGCTTTGATCATCTTTTCCTCATCTCTCCCTCTTTCCTATACTCTCTAGATTTTGATAACTTAGCTTTCACCTTAGCTCTTCTACATTCCATATATAGTGAGATCATGAAGGAATTGTCTCCCTGTGTCTGGCTTATTTCACTTAGTAGATTATTTCTATCCATATTATCTCACATGACAGGATTTCATTTTTATGACAAATAAATTCCATTGTTTATATTTTCTTTGCTCATTTTCTTCATTCATCAGTTGATCAGCACTTAGGTTGTATCCATATGTGGACCATTTATGATTAGTGCTACAATGAATATGGCTTTGCACATGTCTCTTCAATGTCCTAATTTCTTTTGCTTTGGACAGGGACTTAGGAGTTGAATTCATGGATCATATGCCAGTTCTATTTTTGGTTTTTTTCAGGAACATACATATTGCTTTTCATAATGGCTGTACTAATTTATATTCCCACCAACAATGTGCAAGAATTCCTTTTTTCTCTACATTCTTGCCAGTACTTGTTATTTTTTTGACTTTTTGATAATTGCCATTTTTATTTGGATGAGGGAATACAATACATTTCCTTGATAATTAGTGATGTTCAGCTTTTCCATGTATTTGTTGTTCAGTTGTGTGTCTTATTTTGAGATTATCAGGTATAGCAGGTCTTCTTCTTCTTAACAAGTGATAATTAGTGATGTTCAGCTTTTCCGTGTATTTGTTGTTCAGTTGTGTGTCTTATTTTGAGATTTTCAAGTATAGCTGGTCTGCCTACTTCTTAAATGAGTCACGTACTCTCCTTTTTTTGTTATTGATAATTTTCATTTCCTTGTATATCCTGAACATTAACCCCTTACCGGATGTGTGTTTTGAAGAAACTTCTCACATTCTACAGAGGGATTGTTTCCTTGGCTATGAAATATCTTTGTAACTTCATCTATTTTTACTTTTTTCCTAAACTTTTGGGATCTTGACCAAAAAGAACTTCCTAGTCCATAATTCAAAAGTGCTTCCACTATATTTTATAACAATTTCATATTTTCAGGTTTTAGGTTTAAGCATATAATCTATTTTGAGTTTATTTTTGTTATTTCTTTGCAGTGATGGAGATCAAACACAGAACATTATGGATGCTTCTTGTTGTTGTTGTTGTTGTTGTTGTTGTTGTTGTTAGGTGCCGTCGAGTCGGTATCCGATTTATAGCGACCCTCATAGGGTTTTTAATGGCAGACTGTTCTGGGATTGCCTTGGGAATGGATTGCCAGGTCCTTCTCCCATTTTTTGCGGTGCTGGGAATTGAACTCAGGTCCTCAGAGACTGCAGTGCAGCACTCTACCAACTGAGCTAAATCCCAGCCCCTCTGTAGAATTAGATTTCACTAATTTCCTTTCTCTGATCCTTCTAAATAATTAACATTCAAATTGCATGTAAAAGATATACAATCATTTACTTTGTATTGATGGGTTTTGTCTTTACATACTTATATTTTACAAAATGTCAGTTAAATTATTATATTGTAAAAGTTGATCTTTGATAACATTCTTATAGTTCCCCCTACCAGAGGCAAGTCTCATTTATAATATATCCTTAGAAAAGGCATCTTTATTTTTCCAAATACTGCAAATATATAGTATACATCCCTTCTATAAAATATTCCATATA